>DWEI01001797.1:0-15769 GCA_018245875.1 Mysoria ambigua
ATTAATAAAATAGCGAACGAATTCATGTCAGAGTAAACTTATTAATAAAATAATTAATTTATGAAAGTGTGAATGAATAAAGTAACGACTGTATGAATAAACAACTTGAGTGACTGGCAAGCTGCTGATGTTCAGCAGCTTCTAACATTAAGACGATTGGACACGTGAAATGGAAAAAAGCTCTAGTTTTGTTACAACGCTCAGTGGGAGGGTTTTCGAGTGGTATTTATAAAAAATAAAAGATCGCTTTCTTAATATTTAAGCTGCAAACTTCTTTGCTATATTGCTATATCGCTCATGTGATGGGCAGACTGCACTAAGTGTCAAATCTCTTTTCCCTCACAAACCTAAAACTCGGAGACGTGAGACGCTCCATCAGCTAATATTTTCCATTTTGTAATTGTCATATTAGTATTTAGTATATATGAACTGTCCTAATACATAATGATGTACCTAATAATTACCACTGTCTATGTATATGTCGTGAGGCGCGCGGGTGGTGGGCTCGTCATCCTCGTCCGCCTCGGTGGTGGTGTAGCGGGTGGTGAACGGCCGGCGGGTCGTCACCAGCGTGTCGTTGCCTGTGGAACAATAAAACTGTAATGACAGTAACTTACCACATTTCAGTGTAGACCAGATGTCGGGGTGAAACGGTTAGCCCCTGGAACACCATAGTGTCTTCTGTTTCCGGACACTTCCTAGGGCCCTTCAAAGTGAAGTCTTATAGGATTTTTCCTTTGCATGCGTGCTCCATACTAGGACGTATCTGCGTTGATATCTATAAGGCGTTGAATTGTAGTCCAACGCTGTAGAATACAACGCAATAGAATGTACATGTGTATTTTAAAAAGACTACAAATAAAGAAGTTTGGTAACACATCTTAATTTGCTAATCTTTATTTGATTTTGAGAGCTGCCAGAACGTTATTATTTCGTTCTCTAGTTCGCATGAACAACATTTTCAAAAAAATACTGTTTTCAAAGTGTGTTGTGTGTCAAACCTACTAGTCAAATATTTGGTTTCTTGGACTCTTAAATTGTAGGATTTTTTTGACTTATTATTGTCAAGTTTATCACTCACCTAGGGGTTCATCTACGCAGCACTTCATAGATGGGTTGGGACATTCCACCTCGTCCAGCACGTTGGAGCAGATGAAGGAGGCCAGCGCGTGCATGCACACGCCTGGACAGTTCTTGGCGTCCACCTGCGTGTCCAGAGTGTCCAGGAGACCTGTAACATAAATTTGTCACACAAATTACCAACAAGAAGGTTATGGTGAAATTTTGCGGCATTACATTTCTAAATGGCCTAATGGTTTAAAATTCGACCTCTCACTCCGGGAGACCGGGTTCAAAACTCTGGCGCGCACCTCTTTAAAAAAATGTGTGTCTTAAGTGTGTAAAATGTGTGTTTTAACTTTAAGTTTAAATATCACTTGATATTACGGTGGAGGAAAACATCGTGAGGAAACCTGCATATCCTAGAGTTCTAAAAAAAAAAAATGCTCTCTAATTTGTGTGAAGTCTGCCAGCCCGCACTTGGCCAGCGTGGCAGACTACGGCCTTAACACTCTCATTCTGAGAGGAGACCCATATTCCAACAGTGGAACGATAGAAGGGTCGATATCGTATACATTTCTAAACGCATATTTCACACCCAAAAACGAAACAAAATCTCGTGGTGATATAACAGAAATTTATTCAGCCCGCGACTTAGCAGCTAACGTCACCATCCACTTAAATAACAGCCTCGTCATATACGCTGGTCATGGAGATTTTCGATAACTTTACTAGTTCTTAAGTGAATACAGCCGCCGCCAGCTACGCGGTCCGTGGGCCTGACGTCTCGGAATGTGCACTTTTACTTCCCAATTAGTTTCGCAACATCGGTGTGCAGTTCGCGTACGCGCGAGCCGCAGTGAATTCATTGTCGCGTGCAGGGGACCGCTGCCACGTCGGCTGCCAGGCTCACACAAGGGGAAAACCCTACAACAACCTGAGCTGTGGGATACACTCACAAGACTAACAAGCAAAATAAGCAGGGATGCCTGTCATCTTCGAAGAGGTAGACAGAGGAGTGTAGTACTCTCCTACGTTTCACAATTTACGGTTACGTCGCTTTTGAGAATCGATGGGGTGCTTGAGTTTATTGTCGTACATCGGACAATAATTAGACATCGTTAGACTCCAGGATCCGGACTACAAGCAGGGCCTGTGGACCAACTGTGGCTCTCGCAAGCGCTCTACCAACGAGACAGTGGATTCAAACAAGAGGGATATTACATTAATGTTATAGAATAATCCTTCATGTTGAAGCGGAATAAAAGTACATTTCCCGGCCCAGCGCCGTGATGCAGGGTGTCGTAAGAAGCGACTATGGCCGGCTGTGGCTGCCCATGGGCAGCGGCGCAGGCGGTGCGAGGAGCTGTGCTCGGCGATCCTCAACCTGTCTGCTCAGCGTGGGGGTTACGAGTATAACTCGTCAACCTCTGTCCAGCTGTAAGCTGCAATTGGCAGATGATGATGATGAGTTTAATTATGCATAATTGTGTGTTACTTGTCTTTAATTATTTGTTAAAATATTTGTTATAACCTGTTTGATCTTACAGCTTACGCGACTGCATTTTGCGAGGGTTTTTTTGTCTTGATCTCGGTAACTATAAAAATCTTCTACGTTTTGAGACCCGTAAATTGACTCATTTTAATTAGCATAAACAACTTTAGGTTGACCCTATAATAAAATAAGTCATGTACAAAACCATTTAATAAACTATATTTTTATATATAATTATATATATTTTATATTATTATTACTATTATTTCATTTTATACATTTTCTTTCATTTTATATATTTTTAGATTTAATTTGTGCGATATACGTACAGAATTCTACATGAACTCTACAGCGACTCTACAACTCTATTCAATCTGACCAGTTTACTCGGCACGCCGGCGCCGGGTACTGGCGCCACCGTATATAGACTCGTTAGAGAACCAATTCGAAGAAATTAAAAAACATTTCAACTGGACTTTCTCAAGTGCGTAAAGGTCGTATCTCACTGGGACGCTATGGCGACGCTAACAGTCTATATTGAAAAGATTCATTTATTTATTTATCAGAAGTATTACACCGTGCATGGGCAAAAAAATGGAATGACAAGTACACATTTTATCGTACATGTATATTGTTACAAAATTATATCCAACTTATAACCCTGTTAGCTAATTTTAAAACAAGTACCGGTCGACATTCTCGGGTCCGCTGGCGGTGCCGTTAGCCCCGACGGCCTTGGTGTGACGATGCGCGTCCGAAAAGTCCTTCGAGCGAGTAATAATAATGACATGTCGGAGCGGTCACGCGCGGCCATCGGACACCGAACACGACAAAGCCCACGCCGGACTGAAGCCGCATTCTATGTTCAGTGTTTTGTGTCATTTATCACTGGACCAACATAATCAATATTTAGCGAACTTCGTTTTAGTATTGTTTGGTTTAGATACCTATGACAAAAACTAAATTTACGAACCTTGGTCGTTACAAACGAATGCGAAATATAAATTAATACCTACATATAAAATTAAATTCAGACTACATATAAAATTAATGTCTGTTACCACGTATAGAATTAACGTCTGAAGTTCTAACTAAATGTCTAATGTAATAAAGTAATTACAATATTGTTTAGACTACCATACGACAAAAAGCCACCTTTATCGGAGTGAGGTTATTATTACATCGTCGTGAGGAAAAGAAGACTGAAAACACAGCGCGTGTGATGAGGGCGGCGGATGCTGAACAAGGATCTGAGTTCCGCTTTTGTTGATATGATACTCACTCTTTATTAAATATGTATCTCTGTTTCTAAGCATCAGGTAAGGACTCAAAATAAATAATGTATTCAAATAGTTTTTATTACCTTTTTTTTTTTAATGAAATCATGAATTTTAAACACTAGGTGCGCTCTGCTTTACCCGTGAAGGGCCTGGCGTGATGATGTGTGTATGTTATTTCAAACTTTTGTGTATTTTCGATAGCGTGGAACATAACTTCAAATGCTTGTAGAATCATTATTTTCAATTTAGAATTATTGGAAATCGCTTTGCCATAAAACCTTTGAGATGTAATAAATCAGGTTTAAAAAATGAGAACGGAAATGCGTTTTTAAACAAGATATAATGTTCTGTCGTATCACGCATATTATATTAGTGACAATATATGTATTAAAACAGGGAGAATAGGTTCATAATAAAAAAATATTACACTATATTTTCGTTGATATCAGTGCCATCTATCGTTGGTATATTAACATTTTATCGAACGTTAATTACAATAACGCTAAAATAAATAGTTTTGGAGAGAATAATATTACATTTTTCAATATTGTTCTGAACCACAAACAGACAAATAAAATAAAAACGAATGTTTGGTTTTTGGTAATGTGTTAATAACCATATTTAAAGCTAAGGAACAAGAATTTATTTTATAATCAATGACATTTCCAATTTTGTTCCTGCGTCTGTGTAATATATGAGATTACAGATAATTTAGATTAATATCTTTAGTTTTTGTTGTTACAGCATCAATAATTTTCTGTGCTACTTCTTATTAAAATAATTAAGAATTTCATTATACTTCAATGTATTATTAGTGTTCTGATTACTATATTGACATGCTACGTGCTTTACGGGATAGGCAGACAACGTCGACAGTTGTCTGGATCTTAAGACCTAACTCACTTCCTCCTTTCTTCATTCATCACTCTTCGTACACGTCGGAAATTTATTTAACGCATCTGTTCTCAATAATATTATGCTTGCTCGTAACTTTATCATTTCACAGTTATTATTGGTACATGTCGATAATGTGACTCGTGTCGTATTTTCGTATGTAGGCAACAGGCGATGCGTACCTGTTACCTAACGTTGTCCTATCCGCGGGCGGCCCGACGGCATTCCCGCGCCGCTGCGAGTGCCGTTACTCCCGGCCCCGAAGCCGCCGCGCGGCCGCGCCGAATGAAAGGAAAACGGCCGGCGCACGACGCAGGCGGCAGCGGACACTGATTTATTGATTTAACTGATACACCGGTGACACTGATTTATGCGATTCAACTCGTACACTGTTCACTTTGATGTAAGATAACGTGCTGTGTTGTCGAGTGTGTTGTTTTTTAGGCGTTATTTCATTTCAGATAACTGCTCTTAACACATTAAAGTTTAGTTTGCTGCTTGTATACATTACAATTTATCTTGTTTCCTTCGTTCATAAAATAACCGTAACATCACGTCTTTAATACCCGAAAAGTTAGGCAGAGGAACGTAGTATAAAGTACAACTCACAATTGTTGTATTCTTTTGATTATAAATAAAATTGTATAACTTCAATTATAAATAAGACAACTATAAAATATCTCCTTATTTTGGTTTATTATTTTAATAATTACTAATATGTTAGAAATTAAATTGTTTGGTTTTCGGATAACTATGTTTTTTTTTTCAAAATGAAGCTTTGAAATAGACAGGTAAAGATAAAAGAGACAAACTGATTCGAGACGTCAGATATCAATTGGATCAACAAAATCGTTGAATATTTATAAGGACACATTAGCTTTTATTAACTAATGACTAATAAATCAACTGACGGTGACACTGATTAGAGATCATTTCTACAAATGTATTTTTTTTTTATTTAGTGAAATTTTTAGATTATTACAAATATAAATTATAAATATAAAAATAGGCTGTCACAGTTTCTTGTTTGAAAAGTTTAAAGTTTATAAAGTCTACAGCTTGCGTTGAAATCATTGTCACGTCTAACAAATAAGGAAGGAAATTAACAGTTATTTGTAATGATTATAGTAATAATTTATCTTCTAGGAAAATGCACAAGTAAAGCGTGAAATAAATTAATTACACGAAAATAAAACACAAAAACATTACGAGTTGTGTCAGCTCTCAGTGACATGGGTTGTGATACGGTGCAGAGTTGTTTTGTGAACTAAACTTTAACAATACCTTCAACATATGTATAATTTATTTAAAACTGAAATAAAAAACACATATTTATGTATCGTATGTAACTCTAAAGTAGATTGTTTATCAATGTATTCATGAAATATAAGCAATGTTTCAAAGACAAACTATAAATTGATCTTAACAACTTAAAATTAAAACATATCGACGTTCAGAATTAATATTCCGTAAGCGCAAGTGATACTTGAAAAGAAAATTCAAAAGTTTCAAACTCTACATCGTTCTATCGTAGTAAAGAGCCAGATAAATAGCGTAACTGCCTACGTCTCGTAGAGTACGCTCCCTCGTGTATGGTACAAATGAGAACAAGAAGAGAAAGACGAAAGAAATGAATAGTAGGCAAATATTAAAATGCCTAAGAACAGATCTAGTGAGATTATTATAAAAATAATAGTATGTTTAGTAGATATCGACCTGAGTCGCACACTGTTGGAGGTACGCAGGTCCAGCAGGGGACGAAAATTTACTGACAATGATTTATTTTGTCCCCGCCACCGCTACCGCTTATGACTCGCGCCACGCATCCACACAACCGTTACCCGATGACCTAACGCGGGCGGAGAAATCGTCGCCGCGCTGCGGCCGAAAACGAAAGTACATACGACACACAATTAAACAGTCGCCGGTCTAGTCTTCCTCTTTATTACTAGTAGAGTTATATAGAACTAAGGTATAAAATTATGTAGAGCTACACAAAATAACACGTTTGTATATCGTACCATATCACTCGTATTTATTCGTAGCATATTTATGTATTGTAAAGCCTTACCATGGTAGATATTATTTTATTGATACGACAGATCCCTTAAAAAGCGGAGAGAATCAACTGTCAAATATCTCTACATCTCCTGACGTATGTACATCATTCACTTCATACAAACGCCAGTTTGAGAGAGTTCAGGCTACCCATTAGGCCAGTGTCAAGCTTATTATCTTAGTAACAAAATAACATGTAACAAGTTTCCCTGCGGCGGTGGTACCAATGGAGGTAGCACCATGTCAATAATAGCTTCGAATATGCCAACTCTACCTGCAGCACTAGCACCAACATGTACTGGAACACTGATGTTAATGCTGTGCAGTAAATGATAGTACCAAATGAAGTCTTCTAGACTAGCTATCTATCACTAGGAAGATTGATGAGCCACAATACGGAATAAATGTATTGAAAGTTAAAAAATGCTTTACGACAATTATTATATGATATGTCGTATTAGTTCTTATAAATATAAATTACATTTTTAAGACAATCTAGCGAAGATAAACTTTGTCCTTCAAAGGATGTTACTTGGTCTCCTGGGTAAAGAGGTAACGTAAGATGAAATCTAAAATCTAAAATACTCCGGATATATTTATGACGGCGTAGTGCGAAAAAATACGATATATGGGTACTTACTCTTATATAAAAATACGATGCGCGGAAAAAATAACTGAAAATATTGTTTGTGATGTAAATAATGTATCAGCTATCATATCAGTAGTTCATGCCTATAATCCCCGAAGAGGTAGGCAGAATCGTCGAAGAGTAATCCCCTGTAATCTCCGAAGAGGTAGATAGAATCAGCTATTTCTTTTAAATTATACGCGAATGAAATCGCAGACCGCAAATAGTAATGTATATATGCAGATACTTAAGATATTTGATAATAACCCACCTTCTCCATTACGTAAATATATGAGAATAATGATGTACGTATTGATAATAACACTTAGTTACGTATGTAGAAATTGCAATCAAAATACATTTATAGTCGTTTTTTTCGATCAGCTATTGTTGATCTTATTTTCAAGTATAAATAACATTTTATAACCAAAATTTAAGAAATATATCTATAAAAAAAAGGTGGATTGACCGATTGACGATCGATTGGTCGGCCTTGTTCTTAAGAAAGATTGATTTGTATATAAATAGCTTGTTCTTTATTACGGTTAGCTTAATATTGGGTTCAAAGTCGTAAATTTGATTTGTTATTTCCTGCTAACAATAAGTAGGTCCATCTTGCTTGCTTAGGTTAAAACCAATGTTAGGCCCCGCTAACGGTAGTGACCGCTGCGGCTATTTCTGCCGCTAACCAGCAGTACTTAGAGTGTTATATTTTAGTCCGGTAGGTGACAAACACATTTGAAACCCTCCGTACTAGCCTCTAAAAACATTGCCAAGTATTTTAAAGATAAATCGGACAATTTAACTTTATGACTCTATGCCTCTCCCTAGAGTCCCAGTGCTCGACTTTGCCAAGTCAATAGCTAAACTGATCAGTCATCGCGGTGAAAGGATTTGTCGCAATGTCCAGGGTGCGCCGAGCAGTATATGTTGCGCCCCCTCTTTTCTTCACCCCTGCACGCTTTTCCCCTTTCATTTCTACGGGGTGAACAGAGAGCAATTATATATTTTCACATAACTGATGACTTAATGTTGTGTTTGTTCTGCATTCATCACTCTCTATACAAGCGTTCAAGCATCTTTCCGATATTTAACTCTTTATCTACAGCTCCACCATTGCTATACATACTTAGATAAACATTTAGATGACATGTGAGGTTTCATAACGAACATAAAACAAGCTAATCTTAGTGTTGTGTGATGTTAACAAATATTTATTATTTACATAATTACACGGTTAACAAAAGTAGTGACAGATTAATTACAATTGAATTAAATGAATAATGACATGTTCATTATAAGTAGAGTCGGAGTAATTACATTTTTTTTTGTTAAATAATTACATGATAAGTCATAATGCAGTCACAGTGGAGTATATGTTTGAGGACGTCTGGATATAATTAGCGGTTGTCGTGTTACCTGTGCTCTTGTGCTCTCGGCCGACAGCGGGCTTTCTCGCAAGTGAATGACCGTCGCGTGACGTATGCCCGCTCAGGGCTGCCAACTTGCTTAACTATTTTACAATTTACAATTTCTAATTCTCGTTCTCGGTTCGCAAACCTATTCGAGTAAGATTTGTATAACACAATAACGAATGATCTTTTATCTTTTTTTTTTCATCGATTATACCGCTCGTATCATACTGCTTAATATGTGATATATTAAGCAATATGATACATGGACAACAGAGCGAGATTCAATATTACATGACTTACATGAACATAACTATAACTGGTATAACCTTGAAATGCAATCTACATCTCTGCCTACCCCTTCGAGGAAATACAGGAGTAATGCTGTCTCAAACATTTTCCTCTTTTACATTTACGCTTGACTCTTGAGTCCGTTTTGATGCTGTTGAGGCTGGAGACAGTTTGCAACACCCGTTACATAGTAATTGGATTTTTTCATTCAAAATGTTTTGGATTTTATATCAAAATAACGTAATTTCATGCATGTAATCCCCGGAGGGTAGGCAAAGAAACGCAGATCATTCCCACGATTCACGAGTTACGTTTGTGTCCCACTATGGATGGTCCAATAGGTGGTGAGTCTATCGCCATGCATCAGGCAATCCATCTCCGAACCACTACTAGAAAATCTAAATGAGAAAATTTTGTAGCGTCCGACCCGGGGAATCGAACCCGGGACCTCCTGATCGCACCTGCAACCAACACGACCAACGAGGCAGTCAAAATGTAGTAAATTTTCTTAAAACTACCTAAAGGAACAGTTTTATATTTTATATTTCTTTTATTTTTAAGAAATACTTTAATTTGAATACAACATTAAGTACCTTCTTACATATGTGCGTCGAAAAAAATGAGAGACTGATTTTATTTTTCCTAACTGACAACCCTAAGTATTATTACAAAGCATTCAAGTTACAGCGACTTGTGGTTATACCAAAATTATTACGATTAATTTCAAGAGCAATAAAACGTGGTATTATACTTAATAAACGTAAACGTTATTTCACGCCTGTAATCCCCGAAGACGTAGGTAGAGAAATGCAGAACACTCCCACATTTAACCAGTCACGTTTACGTCCCACTATGAAATAGGTGGTGAACCTATAACCTATTGCCATATGCCGGGTACATATCCAGACTCCAAACCACTACTACACGATCTAAATTAGAAAATATTTTGTAGAGTTCGACCAGGCAATCGAATCCAGAACCTCCAGATCGACAGTCGCACTTGCAACCATCACGACCAATTATCGTTTTAGGTTAATAGAAAACGCATCGTTATTGCCGCCTAATGCATACTATCGTTTTCATTACCTTTGAGTATCAAATACATATAATTTTTATATAATTCACTTATAAATTAAACAGCAAAAGAGATCAATAAAAATAGTGTAAGTATACATTATGTACGTGGGACGCTTAAGTATATAATAACACACTTGTGTCGCGCCGCGCGCCAACTGTGCCGTAATTAACTCGCTTTCAGCCTCGGGCACGGCCATGTACGAAATGGTTTCTCCCGACACAAAAAATGTTCCAACGCCAACAGGAGACAGTTTTGTAGAGCCCTTTCAATTTGCCATCAAAAATCAAAAGATCACGAAATTTTTCAGTTGTGAAATAATAAATAATTGTATTCTGTACATTTTGGAACTTTGAATAAAAATGTAATATTGAATTTTAAAAGTTATTAAATTGTTTCCATTTAATTAAATATTAAACTTCTTAGATTTTAGCTATGTTTTCCTTAATGACAATGATGTGTCTTCGTTACTAATAACATCGTTTTAGCAATATTTCCATGCAGTTCCATATTATTGCAGTATATAACATAATCTGCTCAACACAGATTGTTTATAAAATCATTACTTTATCTATAAATTCGTCGTTATCAAACCTTTTTATACCACTTGGGAACACGGCTCTCCTATTAGACAGACGGATTGAGGGCTTAATCTATCTCGCTAGCCAAACATGATATAGCTAATTTTATAAGCTTTAGTGGATATTATGCTCTAAATAATGAAGGTCTTCGAGATATTTTCTTTTATCATATATTAAGCGGTTTAAGCCCGTGAGCTACGATTGATAATATTAATATTACGATAGAGCAAAAGTCAATCGAGTGCCGATGTTGAAGTACACACAGATAGCATAGACGTATATATTCGAAACATTAATATAACTCGTCAATGGCTCCACGAGGCGACGACCAGTCTGCAGGACTTTCTCCGCGGCTTCCCCCCTCCTGCCACTCTCCGCCACGCCCCTGGACCCCTCACCCTACGCCAGCGCATCGAGATTATGCATACAGATAGAGATTGGGTAATCTATAATACAGTGTAATTTTAAATTTTCAACGTTACGTTTGAAAGCGTAAAAGACTAACGAAGTTGATTTCTCTACATCCGCTCTTAGTGTATAAGATAGTGTAAACGACATTACGAAATATACTTATTAAATTATATCTTTATATTATAGTAAGGTCATATCTCTGTTTATTATCATAAATATTTCTTTGTTATCGGTTAGTCCAGGAGCAAGAAGTATTTCGTTGAGTATGTAAGGCAGTGTGTCGGTTTTAAGTGTTGAACTATGTTACCGGCTAAATGTCTGAATGTGTTGTTTTTGAGTTTTTGAAACGGAATTAAGCCCAATTACATAGTGTTCTCTAAGGCGCGTGAGGGTTGTGGACGGTTATGGTCTTAAGACTGTCATTGTGACAGGAGACGTGTCAAACACAGGAACGTAACATCACCCCTGTGATCCCCGAAGAGGTGGGCATAGAAAAGTAGATCACTCTCACGTTAGGTGGTGATGGTGGTCACGTTAGGTCACGATAACGTGGTGAGTATAGTCATACACCCAGTCATACACCCGGCACATATCCAAACTTCGAGTTACTACTAGAAAATCTATGTTACAAAAATCCAACAGAGCTCAACTCGGGTTATAAGTCCATCGAAGTAGCGAAGAGGCGAGAGCTTGCTATCGACTCAGACTGCAGGTTGATTTCATCACAGCTGTCACTCCTGCTTAGATGCAAAAATAAGTAATACTAATAGAGTTTCTGGTGCGTAGAACCGAGACCTCATGACACTATAAATAAATATTAACCAAGTAAGAGGTCAATATTAGAATAACATAATAAAATATTGAAAATTGTCACGAAAGTTATATATGATTAATTCATAGTAATATATGTATTAATTAATTCATAATAATTGTCAAATCTCTATTATTTTAGAATTTAATACATTAGTTATTTTGCAATGAATGAACATAGCATACAAAAGACATCAACGAGCGCTTCCACATTTATAAGTGGACTTCTCGTCCTAACCTTCTTTAAAATGATACAAAGTCAGAAAAAGCTGGCTTAAGACTACAATAGGCAGTGTGCCTTGTGAGTATCCAGCAGTAGACAGATTCCAGCCGATATAATATTGATGATTAACCCATTATAGTAATTACTCTTCAAGTGTGTATGAATCTAACCCAGGTATATCTGTAATTTTATGCATATGTAGTGATTTAAACTTCAATATATGCGTTCTTCAATAGTGACCGTTAAAACAATATCTTTTTTTAATTTATATTCACTAATAAAAATAAGATAACATCAAATACTGGCTGATAGGGCAGTGAGAACTTCCGGGAAAAAGGGTAAACGTAACTTCACGCCTGTAATCCCCGAAGGGGTATTAAGAGGAATGCAGAACATTCCAACGATTGACCAGTTACGTTCTGAAAATAATGTTTAATATAGAAAACTCACGTTAGCAATGTAAACATATAAATATTTGACTCTTAGTGCTAACTGCCTATCTCGTAAGAGATCCGACTTGAAGATAGTGTAATAACAATGACCGACAGATAAACTTTTAAGTTCACTGCTACGGTGTCACAAACGTGACACGAACGAGCCGAGACACGCGGAGACGCCGTCACGCGGGGCGTCGGTCTCGCCTCGGCCGTCGCGACGCGCTGACGCCGGCCGCGCGGGCGCACGTTTAGCGGCGCGCTCACCGTTATCCCGCCGCGTATGCCACCGCCCATGGCTCGATTGTTTGATTAGATACGTTTCAAACTCTTTTATGGAGTAGGTGAACGTTAAAATTATCTTCGAACCGATCGACATAATCATTTTAAAAATATTCTTGCAGACCTGTCACGCTTCCCCTACATACATCACTTTCTTCATACACATATACCGACATACATACCATACAAAATATTAAAAAGATTTGTAAAGGACGCAAGTCTAGACGCGATGTTTCAATTCATTGTCTTTGTGGTCAGTGATATTAAATATTGAACACATACTTAATTCGTGAGGCAAAATAACATGGTGAAGTCGTTCATATAACTTCCACATTGATATGTTTAAAAAAAGACCTTAGGAAGAAATAAAAAAGGCATTGAAAAGGGCTAGCCTTATGGGTCTCTCGCTGGCTGATATAAAGCGAGTTTTCATTCCAATCAGATATTGGTAAATAGAGCTACGCAAAAGTATTTAATTAACTGGACATTCTAGTGACAAATATTTGCACAAATAGTTGTGGGATAAATCACAGTGGGTTTTTTCCATCACTATCACCATCACTACATCATTAGTCACCACCACACCACAGTGGTTGCATTCACCGGTACCATCGAGTGACATTTGACATATTAAAAAACGATTTTAAGATGTTAATAAAAGTTTTAATAAGTAAATTGTTATGGGATGTAAAATGTTCCTTTCAGTTTAGAGCTTGATTGTATTAAGATACAATCTTGTTCACAAAATTCTTAAAAAAAGTAACATCACACCTGTAATCCTCGAAAAGGGAGCCAGAAGAGTGAAATTGGTACAATTTCAAGTTTCACTAGTTACGTTTACCTCTCAAAGTTTTTATTACACAAAAAAAACATTCTTCACAATATATGAAGATTGTTTTTATATACCTATCTTATATGCCAAAAAATCAGCTAATAGCTTTGATGAAGAAATGCTTAATAATTTTTGCTGGGCTAGAAAATTTATTGTTATTATGAAAATATAATTCAGGATTTTGGAGATATAATCTTTAAAGCGACGCGAGTATTCATCACCCCGCCGAACGGACACGTCAGTCAATACCGTTTTGTTTACGTCCGAAAAACAAAAATATGAACTTGTTACTTAAAAATTGTCGCCTCTATAATATCTACCATCGTTTTATATGTGTATGTATACATTATGGTGCTATTGTCTAAATTCCCCAATAATTGTTTACTTATTTATGTCTTAAAATTTTATATCCATTACGTTGGTTGGTTGGTGTGTCTATGGGCAGACAATACATTTAGCCTATCTTCTCGTCGTTGATTAGGAACCATGTGTAAGCCGCTGGTGTCGGCCGACCGGCGGAGCGGCCGCCGCGTCACATAAGTCACCAACTCGCTAATATATTCTGCACTAGTATTTAGAAAGCGAGATTGCCCAGTGTACGCCGTTGAACATAACACAACGAAAGATTTGTTTAACTTTGTCATCTCTGCGTATTGTTTGTCTATGGATGCATTTAATAAGTTATGCATTTAATAAAAGGTGTTGAATATTTCACCAATGATTTTTTGTAACTTATGCCAAGTAACAAAAATTATCGTTGATTTTTCTAACATAGAATTTCTAGTTAAAATTTCTAGGAGTTGTTCGGAGTCTGGATTTATGTCCGGTGCAGGAAGATAAGCATTCCCTAGTCTACCGTGTCTGGTGGAACGTGGGTGGGTCGGTACTGCACTCCGTTAGACTGTAATTTTTACAACTAAGCGATTCTGATGTGATCGATAGAGCACAACATGATGCGCTCATTACAACACAAGGTAAAGAAATAAGATCTAGCGTCAAATATACGCGTGCAAGACTTTAGATGAGTTTTTTTATCGTTTTCTTTCTTGTTTTCTTCAATATTATGTAATATTTATTTATTTGACCATGTTTTCGACATGCAGTAAATGTATAAAACGTGATATATACTTCAATGTAAACAATGATTTGACTTTAATCTTTTATTGTAATATTGTTTTATGAGCAATTTTTCCAACGAATATGGAGACTAACTAAATATTATCTCTATCTCTCTCAGATCTCCTACGGGATAGGCAGAGAGCACCAAATGCTATCTTCTATTAAATATATCTTCTATTGACATTGCTCACTTTCTTCAAACACGCGCTCCGGTTTTTAACTGATATCTGACCGATACAATACCCCGTTGAAAATCAAATCAGTTATCGATTTTAAGATATCAATGATGGTTACTACTGGACTATATTTTAATCTGCTCCAGTTGTTTTGTTTATCGAAGTTTATGTAACATCAGAACATACGTTTGAGACGTGCTCATTATTTAAACGATGTATTTTCTGCCTGTTTACCCCACATTTCTAACAGACGCATTACGGTAGAATAATTATTATTAGTAAAACATAAAGTTACTCGTCGACCATATAGGCACCAATGTTTTCTTCCGTTCACTATTTTTATAAACGTCGACGCACGAAGGAGTGCGCGCGTCACCTAAATAGGTAATGCCCCAACCGGATATCGAATCCGGAACTCCGCGCGCGCTCGCCGCCGCCTCCGAGCCTTACTTACAATACGTGCTAATTGCGGACGTCACGGCGTCTAGCGGTTTCGAATTCCGCGTCGGTGTAAGCTCGTGCTTGTTTCGAATTAAACTACGCGTGTGCGGGTCTCTGACGTGAGGTGCGCGGGCGGGCGCACGGGCTGACCTGAGAGGAAGGAGCTGGCGAAGGAGTCGTCCTGGGCGCGGGCGGCGGCCAGCAGCAGCGCGAGCAGCAGGGTCGCGGTCATGGCGCTCGGTGCGCGGCGGCTACAGGGCAGAGCGCA
>DWEI01001798.1:0-15768 GCA_018245875.1 Mysoria ambigua
GAATTCCAAATTCAAACATTCAAAAATAGAACGAAACGGGAATAAAACTTCCATATTACCCACTAAATCAATTAACAAGCACGAAACGACATCACTGACGTCCGATTCAAACACCCATTAATTTTAGTTACAAATTTAATGAGTATTTTAGTGTAAGCAAGTTATTATTCTCCCGCGAACGAGCATCAGTAGCCGGAACGAGTGAGCGAACGTTCGGAATGAGTGAGTAAGTGAGCGAGTGAGGTGAACAAAAGAGTTGGCGCTGTAAAGCTGTCGTCTCGAATATAACGACATTGGAACCCTTGTCTTATGGTGAAACATTAATCACGACTCAGAAACGGAATTGGATGGGTTTTAGGAAGAGTCTTTTTATAGTATTTGTAATTTATAAGATTGGCGACGTTTTTTTTTGAAATATAAAATTGTACCGTTCACGGCTTAGCAGCGCCGGCTTACCGCTAACAGTATTATGGGGTGAAGCAAAATAATCAATATCGTTAAGCGATGGATATTTTTGTTACTAGGAAATTTCTATGATCTGGATTATTCGTTAAGTGTAATAATATTGATAATAATAATTATCGTGTTTCTCAAAGTATTTGAATCAAACAATTCTTTGTCGTAGTTGTTCGTAGATAATGTAATAACGAATATTCTAATACTTAAATTCGAAACATATGCATATAATGATTTCCTCATTGGTCGTGTTGGTTTCAGGTGCGACTGCGGAACGAAATGTCCCGGGGTCGATTCCCGGGTCGGGAACGTCTAAATTTTTCTAATTCAAATTTTCTGTAATATCTACTAATGGTTCGGAGTTTGGATATGTGCCCGGTGTATAGCAATAGGCTCAGCACCTAGTCTATACCGGGATGTGAACGTAACTGGCGAAAATTGGAAGTTATCTCCATTCCTCTGCCTACCTCTTCGGGAACTACATGCGTGAAGTTACGTTTTACGTGTATACATGTGACTGTTATTGACACTAGTGCTAGTAATTGTTATTGACAGTAATCGTTATTGTTAGTGCTTATAACTGTTATTGACGACTGCTCGTGAAACATACGCGTAACATCTGTTTATTTACGTACATATCCTGGTTACAATGGAGGAATAAACGCAATATAATAACTTGAGAAACTTTAGGGTATTGAAACACTTACTCGAGTTAGTTAACAACATCAGTGAATTACAACCGTATATTTATATACTGGAGTGAGCTGGTGACAACCCTAATGCTATTTCGTTTACCGACATTGAGAAGTTGTGTCTACGTTAACTGAGCGTGTACGATTAACATATCCGTCGTGATATCTCGCAAGGGTGACGCGTTATCGATGTCGATTTAATTGAAAACATAACCTACTTCTAGGGGTTTCAACTAGGCGAATGTACATTTTGCATCAACTTGATACTACCAGGCGGGGAATTTGTCTCTTTGCATCAGCTTACAGGTTCACGGCATTCGCTTGTACACATCGTATTTCATTTAATCGTCAAAACATTTAACATTCCGACGGGTGTCCCTTAAGTGTGCTCACATAGTGGCAAAGCTCAGGATATGCTACCGACCAAGAGTGCGGTTTTAAGCATTTCACACGTCTTAGAGAACATTATAGATAACTCAAAGATGAGTGGATTTCCTCACGGTAGGTATGTTTCCTCACGGTAGGTATGTTTCCTCACGGTAGGTATGTTTCCTCACTCTTTCTGCAACTGTTATTTAATTTTAAAAAGCAATCTTCTACTAAGATTTAGGCATGAGGATTTGAATTTCACACCCCCGGAATGAACTAATTCACTGCCGTCAGTGATAGAAACTTTCTGCCCACCTGCCCTTGTATACTTTAATAGAATTCGTGTATAGAATAATTGATAGGCAACGTTCTTGTAATGTTTAGCTTAATGTATCCAGTCAGAGCGACGCTAATTACAAATGTACCAAGCTCCTCCAGTTCCCCCCTGTGTATTGTGTTCACGTTGGGGACTTTGGCTGAACACCTTGTGACGTTTGGGAAGTCAAACATTTTTAGAATTCACCCTCGTATTCGTTAGAACCGTTTGTGCTGATAGGTCTGTTTAAAAGTAATAAATAATTGCGTTATGTAATACCACCAATGTAATCCCCAAAGAGATAGGCAGAGTGCAATAAAACCTCAAGTAAATAATTTGTAATAAAACTATGTAGTAAATATGAAATGCCAAATTGAATCTAGGGCATTCGATGCAATTAGTTGTAAGATTGTAAAGTCAATTCAATGTTTAGATGTAAAAATAAAGGGTAGAATTTTGAAAATCTTGTAACCTTTTAGGACATAACTATTTATTACGATAACATTTCATAAAAACCATACACGGGACATAAGCATAAAAGGTGACAAATGACATGTCATGTGTCCCCTTTTCAAGTGTGATAATAAATTAAAACGTTACATATAATTTGAATTGTTTATTTTTTTTTTATAATAAGGAAGTAGAGGACAGGCATGCAGTCCACCTGACGGTAAGTGGCTACTGCCGCCTATAGACATCTGTAATCAACCCCGGATAAGTCGACCCCAGATGCGCCTCTACCCCTGAGGACTAAGATGGAATGCCTCGAAAAAGTATGTCTCCTTTACCACACCCTTCAAACCGGAACACAGCAGCGCTTAACGCTGCTGTTATAATATCGCGTCTGTACTTTCCAGAAGAGGTAGGTAGACAAGTGAAACGCGCCCTTTCACTAATTACCTTCGTATCCCACAATAGAATAGGCGATCAACATATAACGAAATGTTTATTTTACACGACACCTGATCTGCTTCGTACGACAGTTGAATCGGCGTGCGTACTAAGAAGAGTTATCTCGAAGTATTCGTAGTGACAATGAAATAGTAAACAGTTGTAATGACGCACGAGATAATTATACGGAAGGACGTTATTTATGCGCGCCCCGGGGCGAGGCGGGCGGTCCCTGGAGTATCTCGTTAGGATGCCATACCACTTGAAGCTGCACTGAAGCTAACGAGCTCAAAATCAACTAAGCTTTCAACAGTCACGTTACGTTTTGCTTATGAAGCTGAGATTAACTTACTAACGTTTCAAGATTATGTATGGTGATGTTTATATTGATGGTTAAATTATATGTAGGTTTAATTCATGTGAGGTTTCTTTGAAGTAGATGAAAAACACGTGTGTGTAACAAATGTGTGTAATGAAAAACATACTTTATTACAATCAAAGCGTTACTACTTTCAAATCGTTATTTATAAAAATACAATATCGATTATTTATTGATAACGGTAGTCTAACTTATAGTCAAATAGTAATAAGTACGTAAAAGGCGATAAGCGTATTTTATAAATAAAATTATTGTCTAGATGTTGTTGGAGCAACGAATTATAAAATTGCTCTTTAAATGAGTAGTGAGTTATATATCTGCATACAATTTAAATATAAAAATCTATTAAGTATAGCCGAAATGAGGATCGAACTTTAAAACATAGAACGTACTAATTAAGTTTAGTTTTCAAACCGCTCTACACGCTCTTTTATCAATCGGTATATTTTTCACTAGTATATATACAAAAAATATAAGAACGTAAGGAAGTAAAGCAAATATCAGTATCAAAAAACAAATAACGAAAACATAGCTCATCGCTTGCGACCTCCAGTGCGCCACAGTCTTATCCCATGCATAAACTATAGTACAACTTGAGGGCGGGACAGACGCCTCTGACGGATAATGACGTTGCAGATTAGCCGTGACGTAGAGCCTGGTGTTATTTAGTTTCAGCAGATAGGCGGCTATCGCGCGGGCCACTGAGGCTGACGTGTGCGAAGATAAATCGAACAGAAACCCACGTACACGATACGCCCGCGGCGCCACGCAACGATCTGTTACCGCAAACAGATGGTAGCTGTGCTGGTGTACGTCTGCCATATCTCAAGTATGAAATGAATAGGCATTCGCCTCGTGTTGTATGTGGTTCTGCTAATTATAATTGTGTGGTTATTTGGTTTCATCATTTAATATTGAATAGGATGTATGTATTTGGAACAACTGGCTTGGCTTGTGCAAGGATGCTTCGTATTTCTGGACCGACTTTCGAACGTTTGCTACTTGAATCGAACATCGCATTTGAATCTTGTCGGATTAATAATTATCCATATAAACTTAATGTATATAAGTGAAATACTTGGATGTACAAAAATCACGTATGATTTGTAATAACGTATTACTTTCGGTGTCTCTAAGGGACCTGGCGTGATGATATTTCATAATACTTACTAACTTTCCACTTAATCACAGCTGTAATAGTGTACAGTCATGAAACTAATATTATTCGCAAAATATTACAGAACCGCTTACCTACAGGCCTGTTCAGCCAAATTTGTTTTAAATTTTAATGCCTTCAATATCAGGTTCCGTACAGTTGCTTGCCAAGCTACATTTTGCGCACCTATTTTGGACTGCAACACTTTTAATACTCCGCACGAAATATTGTTGACGTATCCCCAATCTCTCGGCAGACGTCGGACATGTTTAATGCAACCCCCTCCAAACCTCCGCCCGCACCTTCCCTATGAAACGGTCGCCGCCGGCTGTTGGGGTAAGAAATTCATTCTGTTCTTTCTATAGCGTACGACGTATAAGCAAATTTAGAATTAATGGGAATTGTATAATAATATTGCTTAATAAGCAATGTAAAAGGAAGGAGATGGAATATTCTTTTAATTTTCCTGAACATCCGTGGGTACTGTGTGTATTTAATTAGTTCCGGTTTTTGATGAAGATTATTATTTTCTTCCTATATGTTTCTATTATAATGATTTAATTTTCTTAGATAGGGTTTAGTGATTCAAATAATGAACGTTATACGCATAGATAATACATCAATAATCAATAATGCGCTAATCAATGGAAGAATACTTGTAAGATTATTATAAAGTCCTTAGAAACGAAAATAAAGTCGTTTCTTTAATAAAAAAAAACAAGCAAATTATGAAAAATAAATGTACATAGGACAATTGAATATAAATACATATGTATTCGACAAACATTAAACACAAATTGATAGAATTCAATAAAAAATATAATACAAAGAATTCATTAGTATTAAAGCAATCGATGAAAACATGTTGGTCTTACTTGGTCACTCGTTACGTGAGACAGGTAATGTTTATTCAGATATAAAGGAGAAGTCTCGAACCTTAGAAATGCACCAGAATCAACGGTATAAGAGTAAATAAGGGTTGAACTGTCAGTTGGAAAGGCATTTACATTGGTTCCATGGTAAATGTTAAATAAATTACATATTTATGTCTATATATTTGTTCTAGACACAATGCAATAATAATACACACCGAGGACGATAACTGCATTATTAACGGCTCTACATTGATGTCCTAAAGCTTCGTTAATATTTGATTCAGGGAATTAATCAGCCGTATCCTGATAATATTCATACAAAACGAAAGGGAATATTTCAGGTGTTATTCATAATTAATATTTGTTTCGAATATTAAATTGCCTGTGATAATGAAGAGTTTTGTACTATAACAGCTCGTGTAGTGGATACTTAAGTCAAAGTATATTTGGATATCACTCTGTATGCCTTTATTATGTTTTCTATTTGATCGTTTTATAGCTCAGATGTGACTGTTTGTAATCCCACCGCGTGGCATGGCTGTGCCCACAACTAGACGAGACTTGGAGTAGCGACTCCCATTACTCCTGATCCTGTAGATTCCAGATTATTAAATGATAATATTTTTAATAATACTGACTGCCTCGTAGGTCCTGTAATTTGCAAGCGCAATTGCCGTTCGATAGGTAGGTACTGGGTTCGATTCCCGCGTCGAGCACTACAAAATTTTTGTAATTTAGATTTCTTGTAGTGGCTCGGAATCTAAATATGTGGCCGTTGTATGGCAATAGGCTCACAACCTATTCTATAATGGGACCTAAACGTAACTGGTGAAACATAGGAATGCACAACACTTGTCTGCTTACCTGTTCGGCGATCACAGGCGTGATGTCACGTTACGTAATTTAATAATATTTCTTCTGTACACCTTGCTTTCTATATGGTTCTCACAATATAAACAATACCGGTGCGATGTATCGATAACGAGTGAGTAAGAACATATCATTGTATATAAAGCGTAGCATAGTCAGCCTGCGGCTAGCCTGTCTCTAGGGTCGCCTCGGGCGCCAGCAGGAGCGCATCTAGCAGCCGTCTCGGGTTACGTCTCAGACGGGCTGCGCCTTGCCGGTACATATATAGGTATATGAACCTATTTAACTATGTACCTACATGTTACTCATAGAATATATATCGACTATACACATGAAGCGTACGTTGAACAGCCCATGTTAGACGCTATACGCTGAATACGATCGATCAAATCGATTGGTAATGTGTACATATATACGTATCTGTACGATAGTTCTCTTACGAGGTAAGCAGATAACACTGAGAACAACCTACCTACCTATGTAATTCATATTGCCTGCGAGTACTATATTTATGTGGGTGTCATGCAGATCCAAAAAAATAGAATTAGACATAATATAAGATAGTTATCTATTATATAACTGAGATCCTTTTTTGTAACTGTAATATACATAGAAAAATAATTATTATAATTGTCTACTTGAATATTTAACATTACTGAAGCAATATTAAATATTAATAAAGCAAATATTCAATATTACGGTATGAATATTAATTTTTTCAGATCTCTTGCACCCCATGTCACCCGCCGATCCCGCAAGGACACCGACGCGACGACAATGGGCATATCGAAGATGCTTTAATTAAATCCGGCAGAGGATGCACTTAGCGCATGTCGCAACAAAAACGCAGCCCACGCGAGCCGTCAGCTAGAGCACTACATCGAGCAGCGCGTAGACAATGGCACCCGACCACACGGCATCGGTAATTATTAATGCCACTCGGCGTGCGTGATAAACTTAGCGGTCGTCGCTGATTACATGCTGAAATATGTACGCTACGGTGATTACGTCCGTTTGACACGCGTGCTACCTGTTTACCTGTCACTGAGAGTTTTGATTAGGTTTACCCAAACTTAGAGGTTGATGAATAGAATGACGTCGATGAATTTTACCCGTTGGAGTAAACGGGCAGTACTTAATCGGATAATGATAATGTAATGTTGTTTGTAAATTAAAAACTCGCAAGGCGCATAAGTGGAAAGTCGAACCTCTGTACCTGCTCATCAGCTGTGCCTGAATGATGATAAATTACAACGTGATATTAATTGTAGTTAAAAATGCCTGTGCTCTCCGAAGAAGTATGCATAAGAGTGCAGTACATTTTCACGTTTCACCATTTACGGTTACGTCCTGCTAACGAATAGAGGGTGAGCCTATTGCCATACACCGGGCGCATATTCAGACTCCGAATCACTACTAAAAATATTAAGAGTCATTTCTAGAAACGAATCTAAAATCCTATCTAGAATACATCTTAGGTATAATTGAGGTGAACATCATCTAACACGGCTACAGTTCTAGTGTCAGCGTAGTCAACACAAGTGGCGGAGTAGCTTTATAACTTCGTGTATGGTTCATCCGAAAGTTTCTCAATTGCGCCCAGAAAGTACACACAGCCGTCTGTGAAGTTGAAAAAGTCCTAAATGCCAAAGGGAACGCCACACGCGAGGGGTGAAACTGGCAGAATGGCAGACAGGGTGCGGTAAACGAAATATTTATAGGTCGTACACTTTCGTGCTTTGCGCTCGATGTGGCTATTGCTAGTTATTTCCATATCATTCGTTGAGTGTACTCTTTCATGTTTCATTATTTATGAATAAATATGCCAAGGAATTAATGATACTTTTTTGTAAGTTAAATTAAAAAGATTTTAATTAATTGAAAATAAAAAGTAAAAGTGGACTATAAAATAAACTCTCAAGCGCGCATTAAAATACTAACTGTATCCATTTTCAATTTTATTAATTGTAATATTTATTTAAAAAATAAAAAACAAGATGCCAATATTTGAATTCCAAAAAAGCAAAACTCTCCTATTGAACGGATTAAATTTTTAGTTCCAAAATAAACTAAGATAACGAAATAAGAATTCCAATAAAATGAAACGGAACATCTAAAGTGCGCCATTAGATTCCGTTTAACCAAACTCGTATCGCGGTGTGCGGATCTCGTTGCAAGAAGCACCATTATCGCGGTGTCAGCTCTGCGCGGAGCGGACCGCAATGAATTGTACGAACTGTGAACAAAAAAACTGACACAAAACGTGGACGCTCACGTTACGGCGACGGTGCCACAAATCCCACTTACGATTTCGTTGCTCAATTTTATAAAACGTATCTACATCTCAAGTCAGATTAGTACTATCCTTCGTTTCCCCTTCGGGGTATAAGGGCGTGATGTTAAACTTCAGGTCTGTCAGGATAGGGATATTTGACGCACGGAGCTTCCTGCGAACCCTGTCACGGATCTGGCGTGATCATATTATACTCATCGTCATGGTATAAAACTATTTGACGTTGAATAAATGCTGTATATTGCAATGTAATTAACGAAATGCTAGTAACTTAATAAATAATATTGCCTATGCGCTTTTCAAATCTTTCTTCCGTATCCCATGTGCGTCTAGGCGAGGCTTTGCGCGTTATGAGACTGCGCTCATATGACGCTGTCGTCCAACAAGAATTTAATATCGGAGTCTTGCGAAACGAATCGATTTTCGCGAAACGTTTCAAGAGTGAGCAGTAAGATTTTATGAGTTGGAATGTAAATACATTTCAATGCAGCGTAACCGCAGCATGCGGGTCTTTTAAAGCTTTGGCATTTCATGGAGTAATATAGCTTTTTTGCATATTTGATTTTCAACATTAATAACATATTTATTTAATAAAGCATTAGGCCATTTAGTCGTTATCCATAAAATTATAATTAAGAACAACACTTTAGTAATAACTGCGTCTTAGACTTACAGTTTCATAACACGATTTTCCAACTCAACTCTGTGTAATCTTCATGAAAAAGGTGTGCGTTTCATTTTAATTGTATATATTACAGACGTATTGGCAGTATTTTTTAAATGTATTCTCTTTCACAATAGGAAAAACGAAGCATTACTATCTTAGCTTTATTAATATATGTATGTTGGGAAGATCTTGTGGCAATCAAGGTCGGGTTTAAAAAACGGTCGTCTGTTTTATCATCTGAATATTTAACTATCTAATTCTCACCTCTCATGCTTTTCATCCACTTTATTTGTGCCAAGGGGGTGCTTTAACTCAAAATGGTGCCGAAAATTTAAAGGTAATTTACACCAGCGTCTGTCGCGATTGATTGCTGGTCGTTCGTTAGCTGCTGGAAAAATTGCCGAATTAAGATAGCGGTAACGAATCGTATCGATTTATGAGAATTTTCTAGAAAGTTCGCATTTCGAAGATTTGCGTTTGAATCCAAGACAAACTGCTTAACGAACAAGTAATAATGCGACCACCATTTATATTGTATATAACTAAAAATCTATATAAAGACGGACCTATTAAGCAGATATAAAGTTTTCCAGAATATTCGACTAACAAACTTTGTTCGTAACTTCACGCCTGTAATCCCTGAAGAATCTGAAGAACTATTCGAGCTTGGTGACAAAAGCCACTTGATACCATTATGCGACGGTTCGCGAGTTTCTTTACATATATAAATAAAAAAACAATATAATTAAGTTTTACTAGTGTACTATACAATTCAATTTTAAATTAAAACAACATCACGCCTGTATTTCCATAAACGGGTAGATAGGGGAGTGTAGTACTCTAATTTCACCACTATCCATAACTCACATTCGGACTATTCATAAGTATATGTCTTACTTGGTATTGAGAGTACCTGAACAGCGCTCCTTTAAGTAATGAACGAAATATTCACAGTATCAACTCGCCCGTTGGTTTGCATGCAAAACACAGGCGCATTAGGCGCATATACAGTTGCAATCCGCTGAAGTAAACAAGCCGTTTATTTCAGTGCAACAGTTGCAGGCGAGGCTCAGTCCGAACCCGCCCGCCCTACGGGTCGCACGCTGGGCGGCTCGAAAGCCATCGGGGAAACTTGCGAAGTGTTCACGAATGTGGAAAAACTTGGAACATTCTATGACATATATGCTCAATTTTCAGATAAATTGTTATTTCGCGATTATTATTAAAATATTTAAATGTTGATTGCTGTGCATCTGGACCGATAATCAGCACACGTCGATAAGTAAGTTGTAGTTATTATAAAATAGTTTCCATATTTCTTTGTATACAGTAATGGACAGACGCCACTTGCATGATAAGTGGTTATGTTGTGTTTGACTTTGGATTTTATAGAAATCCAAGGGTCAAACAAATCCAATCGGTCAAAGTGATAAAAAAAATTTTGCAACCACATGTAAGAGACAGGTTATCAAAATATTTAGCTTGGTTTATAGATTACAAAAAAACAAGAAAATTGACTTTATTATCTAACGTGTTGTAATTATATAATAAACAGGAATATTGAATTTTCTACAATGGTAGCCTCGTTGTTTGAAATTCAGCCGCGCATTCCGGATGCCCGAGGCCAAATCAGTATTTGGACCCAGACGCGGGCAGCGAGATTCTGTTTACAAAATTTCAATTTAAAGGTTAAGTGTCACTTCCTATAACAGTAAACGAAAACATCGTGACAAAATCTACACGTCAGAGTTCAAAAAATCTTCTTTTAAAGCGTATCGGGTCTGCCTATTCAATAAATGTTATTTACATGTTATTTTATCTATATCGAGCACACAGTATTTTTACATACAAAAATCTATTATTCTGTTATGGGTATCATGAGTGTTTTGCACATGTTTAAGGTTTAAATGTGTTTCAGCTTAACTCATACGTTATTCCTGGATCGCCAAACTATTTTCATACCTATTCCACATACTTCCTAGCATGAATTCCTAAAATTGCGGCGAATATGTTTAAATACTGAAACTGTATTGGATAATCTATTTTGATTTCATATTTCAAATATGTTGAAAGTAAACTGTATCGTTGGTTGAACGGTTGCGCGTGCGACTGATTAACTGGTCCCGGGTTCGATTCCCAGGTCGGATGCTAATAGGCTTTTTGAACCTTGAATCGCTAATAGTAGCAATTAGATTAGCCGCTGCGCTTTATAATTATTCTAACCGCGAGGCAGTTAAACAGTTTTTATATTATGCTAATCACACAGCGGCAATTATTTTAATTTACGAATATAACAACGTGTTCGTTGCCTACGTTCCGAATTAGGTAGTTAACTAACAAGGTAAGTTAGTTTCGTAGTTATTTCGCATACACGACATTGTTATGAAGTGGAATCAAATTATTAATTATAATACAAGGCTTTCTCTACAATACGAAATTACATTAGTAGAGTCATTCAAAGTCTCTACGGATAAATACTGATATATGTATAAAGCAATTCAATCACTCACACACAAATATTGTTTAACATAATTAGACAGCTGTTTGAACTGAACTGAATTAAAATTAACGGAAATTGAGTACAAAAACCTTAATTGACATAATAAAAAACTGACACATGGTGGCAATATCGCGCGACACACACTTGCATGTGCATATGTGTGTATGTGTGTTGTTTGAAATTCACAATCATTCATTATGTAATATTAAATAAATGTTCAGTTCTTAATTAAAACTTCTGATTTATTAAGTAACAAAAACGGTAGACCGTCTCGTTGGTCGTGTTGTTTGCTAGTGCGACTGCCGATCGGGAGAAGCTGGGTTCAAATCCCGGATCGAGTACTGTTATTATTATTATTTTATGTAACTTACGTTTTTAAGTATTGGCACGGTGTCTAGATATATCCCCTGCGTATGACAATAGGCTGGCTACCTATTCCATAATGGGACGAAAACGTAACTGGTAGGTGGAACGTGAAAATGTACATTCCTTTGCCTACCCTTTCGCAACTTCAAGGCGTGATATTACGTTACAACTCCTACACGTTACCATACTCAAACCCTAATTGCATTTCATATAAACAAAAATTTCGCGTTCGAACAATTTCAGCGCTCAAGATTCACGTATAAAAATCTTCGCAAACAACATCTAAAGACGATACGATACACGCGACTAAAGGCGGGCTCGGCATGGGGACCGTTCGTTTAAGCTTATTTAATGATAATCCTCAAACCCGACCTAATTCACTGAGGCCAACTAATCTTTTCCACCTTGGCGGTATAATGGAGCCGTTAGCTTCCGACGTATATTCCGCTAATTCAATTTGCCTAGCTATTCTTAACTATGCAAAGTGCCTCTCTTATTTTTCAAGACGACGGTTATGTTTTTAAAGGCATGTATAATACTTTAAAAATACGATAATAATGTCTGTAATATTTGTAAGAAATGGTACAAGTATAGCAGTACAAACAATTGATAATATTATTTAGCAGTCGCAAGAAATTCAGCATATTTATTTCCTTGAAGATACTACACGTTCTTTTGCTGTAGGGTACGGGAATGTATGCATTGTCGATCTTATTATTTGAATAATGCTGTGGGTACATTAGACCTCGAGACGTACATATAGTACAATCGTCAGAAATGAAGACGCAAGTAATGAATATCATCCGTTCAAGTGATATGTTAAAGTTAGAAATACTTTTATATTCGTAAATAGCCACTAAACTAAAAAAACTTAATTTCAGGCCTGTAATCACCGAACATGTAGGCAGACGAATGCAGAACATTTCCACGATTCACCGGTCACGTTTACGTCCCACTATGTAATAGGTGGTGTGCCTGTTGCCATGCATCGGGCGCATATCCACACTCCAAACCACTACTAGAAAATCTAAATTGGAAAATTTTGTAGTGTTCGACCCGGGAATCGAACCCGGGACCTCCCGATCTGCAGTCGCATCTGCAACGACCCACGATGCAGTCAGTAGCAGCGACAACCAGAAATCATAGTATACGATAAGAAAGCTTATATTCAATCAATTCAATTGCGTTAAGTAAACTCCGTAAAAAGCACGACTCAATTAATCTAAGTATAGGTTCATTACCTCCCGCATTTAAAGTTTATCTCAGATCACCGTATTATCATTGATAGCCTGTCAAAATGAAATTGACCGGTGTGGCAGACTACGGCCCGAACCTTTCCTGTTCTGCGAGTACACTTGTCGCCATAGCGTGACTAAGAAAGTTATGAGGAATAATATCACACCTTTTTGGGTTAAAAAGGTGAGCGTCCTTACTCATTTATAAAAATGTACAATTTGTACAAATATTCAATATTTTTTCTTAACATTTTTGTCTGTCTTTCTGTTTGTTCCGTCTAATCTTTCAAACGTCTGGACTGATTTTAATGGGACATTCATTGGCAGATAGTTGGCGTAATAAGAGGTACTTTTCATTTGACAATTTAAGAACTCAACGCGGACGAAGTCGCGGGCACGGCTTGTTGATGATCATAACATTGTGTTTTTCGACTGACGCAACTGTCGCGTCGACGGGTTACGTCTATTTCTAGACGACAATATTCTCTCCACATTTTAATTAAAACTTTGTTCAGGCGCTTAATTAGATCCGATATTTATTACGTCTTATTAAATTTTCTATTGTTTCGTCGCCAAAAGACCTTGTTATGACGCAGTACCTGGTTCAGTTTTGCGTGGAGCTGTCGAAAAGATAATTCGCTTGTTCTCCTTGGAAATTGTGTAAACCGGTCTGTAATAATTTTGAATGCGATCTTTTACTTTATAACTTGAACAGTGTTTAGAGCAAGACAAACATTTTAAACTCTTAATGTAGATTATATACGCGAAACGTGGAAACATAGATATTTAACACTCGAGGCTCTCTGCCAGCCCCATCGGGGACCTGGCTTCATGTTGTAATAAAACCAATGTTACTGAAACTGTCTACTGTCCCCAATACTGGAACTGTTTAATGTTCCCAAAAGAAAAGCTTAGTAATTTTACTATCGCTTAAACGCTTGTTCTACTTGGATTTCATTTACTTACTTTGAGAGGCTTCAATACTTTTTCTTTTTGGCTTCTCGGGAGTATCACAGGCTATTAAGTTACCTTTAGCCCGATACTCGGTCCGTAAGCGTTGTATGTAGTAAAAGTGCGTCAATGAGCAAGCAATGGTCTAATTTTTATATTTATTCATGAGTTTATGAAGGTCCAATGTTATTAATATTCTAACGTTCATGATGAACCATTGAATTTGACCGAAGAAAATTATGAGTTTCATACAATTATACTTATGACATTTAATAATTTAAAATAATATATTTAAATAAATTTTAGCTTTCTATCCTGCCTCGCCGTATATTCTGGACTAACATTATATCAAATGTCATAGTCTCCAGTCCACCTAGAATTATCCAAAAGAAACAGATTTCTACTTATGCTTTAATTATGTCGATTTAAATGGGTAATTAGTGAAAACTAACTCATGGCAACACCATCGACGTCAGGTTCCAGACAACCGCGAGTAGTCACAATTATATTATCTGACGGATCCCGGATGGATATTTATGACTCACTATGGAACAGGTGATGAAGCTATTGCCAAAAGCCGAACACATATCTAGACTTCAAGTACTACTACTAGAGAAGCTAAGTTAGAAAAATCCAATAGTTCCCGATCCGGCATTTAAACCCGGCCCTTTGGATCGACAGTCGCGCTCGCACCCAACACGACCCAGCAACGTGGCAGTTCGTCTTTATTATTTCCGTTATTTATTTAAAACAAACTTTCCGTTTGATCAATATACACATTTCCATTACGTTCCACAAACTCTTGGTTAAATGAAACACCAATTGAGTAAGGTTATTCGTGGGTAGAATTTGTTTACGGCTGAGGACTTAGCAATGTGGTTTAGATTAATGCCATTTTTTTTAAATTATGTTATAAAGTAGACCCAAAAATATTATCTTATAATACAATTTATTTGAATTTGGCACTACATATTATTGAATTAATTTGAATAAACGATTAAATTACACAGTAAATACATTTTTTAATGTGCTATATAATTATGAAAAAGTCTGAAAGATTTATACGGGCGATATCTGAGCGTGTAACGTTATGACACTATTGAAAACAGAGGGTGTGTTCCGAAGAGCGAACCCTCGCGACCTTCGACACCTATAATTAGGTTACAATTGTGGCCGGGCACGTGTTGCGTTATTGCTACTTGGTTATTTAGAAACACGTTTATTGTATTTTCGTATAAAACAGAGAAATATATTTTTGTTTCTAAACGAGAAAGCCAATCTGTATATATTAATACGTGAAACGAAGACCTTTTGCTCCCTTTTTACGAACGGTGAGCGAATGGATGAGTATGAAAGTTGGCACACTATAAAGTTCAGTTGGGGGATCGCTGCAGAAAGATAGTATTTTATGAAATAAAGCATTATAAATATTTATCGAAATAAAGCATTACAATATGTTAACGAAAAACCACCTCGCGCACTCTTACAAAACACTGTACATACACGTGAGTAGCGCTGTTGATAATAATATATCGATATTATAATTTAGGAATATCGATATTTATGCAATATTTTATTGACGACATATAGACAATTTGATATTCATCTATCCAATTCAAAAAATATTCTTATTTATTGTCCTCATTTGGTTTTGGTATGTATGTGGTATATGTGGTATGTGGTATGTGGTATGTGGTATGTGGTATACCTCATTTGGTATGTATGTGTTGTATGTATGTGTTGTATGTATGT
>DWEI01001799.1:0-15766 GCA_018245875.1 Mysoria ambigua
TAACCGGTGAATCGTGGGAATGTTCTGCATTCCTCTGCCTACCCCTTCGGGCATTACAGGCGTGAAGTTACGTTTTTTTAGAAAAAAAAAACTATTTTTTTCTATATTATTCCATAGATATCAAACAACTTTATTTTTGAATGACACTGACAATTTCATCTGTTAAGCCAGGTGAAATTTTTACATTCCCTTTTTATTCTTTAATTATATTTTATTTTGTAAGGAACTAAAAGCATGGATTCATTGCTAAATACTTATTTAACTATATTAAAAATGTCTGAAAACGACCCGCGTTATGAATCTATGTTGTTCAACTATGAGACAACAATGAAAGATAGTTATCGAAATGGTGCCATATTGAACGTACAGAAGACCGTTTATGAAGAAAAGCCTAAATGTTTGTGGGCCCGACCCCCGCCTCTGAAGGACATACATACACTGACTGATTGGAAGACACCCAATATGCCAATTGACTTGTTTGTAAAACCAAAGGAGGTGGTTCGTGATGATCCTAGGAAGGCTCAAAAACCTTGTGTTAGTCATTTCTTTATTAAACTTTGTATGAACTACCATTTTTTTCTGAATTTGGATTTTCTTTACATATTTATTTTAAAATATATAAAAACAATGAATAATAATAAAGTTAATCATATGAAAGGTACAAGTTCCACTCTACCAAGCTTAAATCTTTCGACGATCTAAGTATTAGGATCTACATGATTTTGGACATTAACTAGACGTGTGTAAGTAGTTTAGAACCTATAAGACTTAAATTCGAATTTTCTCCAGCTAAAATTGGAAGACGTAGACAAGGACCAAGTCAGAAAAACTCGTCCCAGGCTGGTTATGACGCCAGCTGTCAGCATGGACGACATCGAAGATGAACGGTAAATATCATAGCACAGTACTCAAATAAGAACACACAGAAAACCAATGTGTTACTTCTCGCTCATTTTGACAATAACGCCGTACCGTGCATTTTACACAATCAGTAGCTGTCAAAATCCACTTATCTGAGATACCGCGAACATAGGCACTTACATAAATTTCGTTTCCGAATGATCTATCTTGTTGTTTTACAAACAGAAAGCGGGCGATTCTCACTGACGAGGTGTACACGACGTCGACGAACACTGCCGCGCGGTCGGGCGCGGCGACGGAGCGCGAGCGCGTGCGGCCCGTGCAGGCGCCCTTACCGGGGACGCTGTCGCCAGCCAACCCTGTTAGTCGGCCACTTTACGGAATAAAACTCGGATGCAACATAAACGAGTGATCTCCGTTGTATTTGCGTTTCTTTGCCTTACCCCTATTCGCGTTTAAAGAAGTTTTTCTTCTAAAATGGCGCCGCGTTTCGATTGAGGATAAAAACGCCACTATCATTCATTCTAACGTTCTACTTGCCAATTGAAGTCGTCACACTTTCAGTTCCGACGATGACTTTGTTCACTTATTTCTCGATAATTTATGAAACCATTTAAGTATCTTTTATTTTATCATACTCTGCCGAACATTTATTTCTTATATTACAAATCATATATTACAAAATTATTTAAATCATGTACCAGATAACTATACGCAAACTACAATTCCCGTACGTTTCGCCGGAGTGGCGCGTGGACTCGGCGCGGTGGGACGCGCGCCAGCTGCGCGCCGCCTGCCGCCACGAGCGGGACTTGTACCTCGCTGCGCCGCTCAGGTGTGTTCATTTTATATTTACGAAATAATACCTTTAGTGTCTTTATATGTGTAATCATTAATAATATTGATGTAAAATTATTAACCACTCAGGCTACCATCCGGCTAAAACATAAATTATAGTGTATATGAGTAGTTACTATGTAATGTAGTAGTTAGCTGGCTTGTTTTATCATGAAAGGTAATATGTAATGTATAATAATCTATAGGTATAAATAATAAAGCAATCTGAATGTTTAGTTATTACATATCTTTTTTGAGCAATTTTATTGACGACCTTATTTTCAAGTCAATAAACTTGAAAATTTTTAATTGAAAAAATATTGCAGGTGTGCAGTGTGCGTGGAAACTGCAGCGCGGGAGGCAAAAAAGAAAATGTTAAAGAAAATGAAAGCCGATAACATTATTTAACTTTATTGTACATAAAATACACAGTCAAGGCACAAACTTAAAAAAAAACGCTTCAAACGTATTAAAAGAAGAATAAGCAATTATATTTAATATTAAAAGATTTATTTTTTGGAAAAACGACAAGAATACTCACAGAATCCTAAAAATATATAATAAAGATTAAACAACGACATTTTTTTCATTAATAAATATCCATTCCTAAATTTTTTTGTTCGATGATTTTCACAACTGAAAAAAAGTTTTTAAGACTGCAATAACGATTAACATACGTCTGCTACTCCTGACCAGCGCCATCGTAACAAAATGCAGTTTAGCCTAACATTAAACAAAATATCACATTGGATTATATTGAAATCATTATTTTATAAACCATTCGAATTATCCGTTGTATCTTGATATGTGCACGAGTCTATTATTGAAAATAATAAAATTATAAATTATCTAAAGAAGGCTATAAAAAGCAAAGGTGTCAGATACTGGCAACATTTAAAGACAAGTGTCTTAGTTTTCATCGCCAAAGATTGAGAAATTAAAAACAGCAAAGCTCTTTTGAACAATATTATATAATGATTATATAATAATTTATCATATAATGATTATATTTGATTATATAATGATTGAACACACCGCAACATACTAAATGGAATTGTTAAAATGTGTTAGTAAAATTAAATGTGCAAAATGATGCCAGCTACTGCGCTACCCACGGTTTTATAACCAATTTCAGAGGACCAAATTTTGGAAATACATATATATTACAGCGATAAAAACTTCATAAGAATCATAGTATGTGACCCGCTATCAAGATATAAAGGAATGTTTCCTCTCTAGCACAGCGTTTTTAACATCTTACAAAACTATGGTTATTCTTAACAATAATAATATAATGTCATCCAACCGAATGTTCTTATTTTTTATATTACTTGTGAGTTTTGTCGCAGAATGTCCCGTTACCTAACGATCCATGGAAAACACAAATACCCCAAAGGAACGTTGGCTTTTTAAATATCTTCGGGTGTTGCCAGGGCTGAATATAAAACCTACTAAATCATACTATTCCATAATAATGATAGCACCTAGATAGCTTGGTGACGGCTTGTTGATGGTAATTTATTATTAACTGGATTATTTAACTATGCCCGGATAAATAAACAAAGATTTCATGAATAAAGCCAAACTTTCGTAAATAGACAACTCTGTATAAATTATTTTCTTTATCACCAATCTTTATTTAATCTGGTAACACAGGACATTACGCGTTAAACTCGCTTTATTTATTAGTATTCGCATGTTAACAAGCTCTCAGTCTCTTTTTTCATAATCTTTCGTTGCATTCACAATGCCATCTAAAATCCTCACCGCAGATGTCCACATCTAGCCCCGGAGTGTCTCGCCTGCCGCCAGGCCCCGAGTAGCTGCTCGCTGCTGGAGCACACCACAGCCACATCCCCACGCCACTCCACTCGAGATCGTTTGAAATCCGGATTACAGCTGAACCCTTCGTCGCCACGTCTACCGGCCCCGCTGCCTGACCGCCTCGTCAAATATAAGCACTCGCGAAACGCGTGCCACCGGAGCCCACACGAGGCCCGGCCGCGTCCGGCTAACAGTATACATAATTTTATCTAACATTATCTCAAGTCAAAACAATATTCGCTTTAGGGATTTCTTCTAACTAAATGATTGAATTCAGAATATATAAACAATTCATTTTTTATGATTATAATTTAGCTTGTGAAAATCACGCTATTATAATTATACACCCGATTTTTTTCTGACATGCAGTTAATCTAAAAATGTTAAAAATGTAGTATTAGAACATAAAGTAAAGGTGTCGCGCCCGCTCGCACGCTGCCGGTCGTCCCGCTCGCGCTAGTGGCGTCCCGCTCGCACGCTGCCGGTCGTCCCGCTCGCGCTAGTGGCGTCCCGCTCGCCCGCTGCCGGTCGCCCCGCTCGCGCTAGTGGCGGCCCGCCCGCTCGGCGCGGCGCGCGGCGTGCAGGCCCACGTGCGCCAGCGCCAGCGCCGCGTGCTGGCGCACGAGCGGCTCGGCGTCCGCCACGAGCTGCAGCAGGCGGCTGCGGGCGCTGCGCGTGATGTCCGGGTCCAGGTCCGTCTCCTCCGGGTACTTGTCCTCGATGCGGTACAGTTCGGCATATAGCAGGCCTGTGAAATTATTTTATTATAAAAATACAATTTGTAATGTACTCTATATTACAAATGCTATACCGGCGCGGATTCGGCTAGATTCCGTGAGTGATTGTGATAATTGTGAATCTATTAGATCAATAAATATCCATTATCTCCGTGCGGTTTCTTAACAGTTAATTACATTTACAGTTTATATGACACGTTTAATAGCGATATAACTAGAGGGTCCATTACAAACATGTTTACAATACATGGACGATGTTTTCATTGCAGTGAAGCGACCAACACTTTGGTCAAACACACAGTTGAGTTAACACAATGCAAAGTGTACTTCTGAGTTTATTTAACAGGCTTTACAATCAAAGACAACCATTTATATTTTTTAATTAATATTTTTTCCACAATCATCAATAATTAAAGTTACATTAAGAAATCTATATTTTTGCTATAGACAACACTACAGAAACAAATAAAAAAACAAACATGACATCTGTCAAAATTAACTAACCAGACAGACCATTGCATCCCAGATCAATATGACTGATTACATTTAGACCAAGTTGCCAATCGTACTTAACGCAGGCTTGTTTAATGAGGCGACAGTAAACAGCGCGGACCGCTAGCGACGTCTGAGAACACAACGCACTCGGGCGCTGCCGAAACCAACAACTGTCTAGTTTAGCCACGAGCGCATGCAAATATATTGCATTACAATATATTTGTCTTTACATGGGATTGATAAAAAACCTCTACCTTTGTAGATTAAATGTCAATATGATTATTACAAACTACACAGCTTAATCTAAAATAAATTAGCATGTAATATTAATTTCAGGGTGTCTTCCATATTAACCTATCAAGAGAGGCGGATGCGACTTCATCTCCTCGCGCGCGCAGTGCAGGTAGTTGACCGCGCTCTGCAGGCAGCGGACCACGCCGCCGGGCATCTCGTCCGCCAGCTGCCGCAGCAGCGCCGCCAGGAACTCGTCCAGGTACAGCCGCCCCTCGTCCAGCAGGTGGGTTTGGACGAAATCGTTCGACTTCTTCACATTGAATGTTTTGAACACTTCCCGCAGTGTAAATTTGCTAGCCTGTTAAAAATGTTAATAATGTTCAACAAAAATCTTCAGGCGATCAAAATAGAAGAAGCATTTCAGGCACGAAGAACTTGACACCTGGTCCGCCTAGCGCACACCACAACCAAGGGCCGCGCCACACCGCGATCGGCCGGCGGTGGGCGACACGCACAACACCTGTACCCTGGCACGAGCTGGGGGAAGGTATTCTCACCCCGATCGCGTTCTGAGATCTGAAGGGATCTGTCGTGGCGATGTTACAATAACACTATGAAATAAAAAAATAAAACAAAACGCTACTCGCCCTCACAACAGCGGGGTTGTTGTCACACAGGTGTAGCAGGAAGCAGGGCAGCGAGCTAACGGCCTGGTCCACCAGGGCCTCGGACTTGACCCTCCCGGCGATGATCCCGAACAGGCGAATCGAGTTCTCCCTAAGCTGGGAGCAACCCGTGTTCATGAAGGGCCGTATCTTCTGGGATATGGAGAGCAGTTCTCGGTCGAACTCCTTGTCGAGGTCGTCTATTTCGGTCAATAGCCGACTGAGCCCTTGGATCGCTGCCAGCGGCACGTTGTCTACTGGCGAACTGGAATGTGAAACTGTATGTTAAGATTTTGTTCACGGATGTGATACCGGTAACGCGGCCATTACTTCTTATTTTATAACAGAATTAACCTACTCATGTTTTCTATTAAACAGTAGTAGTGACCATTCTCATATCAATCTATCAAGTCGGCTTAACAATATGATACAATATGGTTATCACTCAACACAAATAGTCAACTTATTTTGGCGACATTGCATGTAAAATGTCAGTGTATAATTAAGAATTTTTTACCATTTAATTGTAATAACCATTCCACGTACGGTTATTATTTATTTATTTATTTAAAAATAAAATTTTGTGCTTACAGCTAAGCAAAAACGCCCACAATGTTAAAAAAAACCAGGACTAGAACTAGAGATAAGAAAAATTTACTATCATAATTTACTTAAATAAAATATTGCAAATTTGTATAAACTTCTTATCAGATTCACAGCGTCAATATCACGCTGAAAGTCGGCACTATCTAGAGGACCTTGAATCCCGTGAAAGAGCTTTGTCATCGGCAAACGTCAAGCATTTGGTCGATAATAACACTCTTGGGAGATTATCAATCATTAACAGAAATAGAGTCGGTCCTAAAGTAGACCCCTGACTTACGCCCGACGTAATATAATAGTCTTCCGAAAGAAATTTACCTAGTTGTACGTACTGCCTTCGATCTCTCAGGCAATTAGCAAGAAATTTCAGCAGGTGCGGAGTAAAGCCGAAACACGATAATTTAGACAGAAGGATGTCATTATTTACTACGTCAAATGCTTTTACTAAATCGAAATATGAAATATCTACACGTTTACTAGCATCCATTTCAGCTGTCAGATAATCTACGAATACAACATGGTTTGTTATAGTTGAACGAGGACGACGAAAACCGTGTTGAGAATTACTGATTCGGTGACATATTTGGGCTGTGATACTACGATTTATTATAGACTCAAATATTTTGCCAAAAATGGAGAAAATCGCAATCGGCCTCTCCGCTTCAATATTAGTTGCGACGTACTCACGGTGAAGTCTGCGCGTCCACGCCCTGACTGAGCGCGGCCAGCGCGGGCGGCAGCGCGGGCGCGCGCGCCTCGCGCCGCAGCCGCGCCACGCCCGCCGCGCCGCGCAGGCACGCCGCGCGCACGCGCGCGTCCTCGTCCTTCCAGCCGGTGTTCAGCGTGGCCAGCACGGTCTCTATCAGCACCGTGTTGTCGTTGCATCTACGCACGAGCGCTCGCGTGAGCTGCTGATCTCACAGTATGGACGCAGTATAGAAATATTCATTCCCAGTTAGCAAAATTACCAGATAAAATAGATGCAAAAATGGCAAAACCAACTAACTTTTACATTAGCGTTTGTTGGAACATAACAAACATAAGTAAGGAACGCACTCCGCCAAGGCTACTCCCAATTAATTCACAATATTATTGCATTAAACATCCTCATTAGCATAAGTAGCCTATTCCGGATCACCACAGAACATAGCTCTGTGCAACGGCACCGCCACTGGCCAGCGCACCGCCCACGACGCGCACCTGTAGTTGAGCAGGTCGGCGAGCAGCGCGAGCGCGGCGCAGCGCTGCGGCGGCAGCGGCGAGCGCGCGTAGGCGGCCACGCGCGCCACGAGCCGCGCCAGCGCCGGCGCCGCGCCGCGCGCCAGCGCCGCGCCCAGCAGCGGCGCCAGCTCCAGCAGCGTCGTCGCGCCGTCGCCGTGCTCCACGCTTAAGCACAGCGAGCACGCTTCTCGAACCTCGAACGATATTCATTTTCGATCACTCATATGTGTTAACCCGATTTCATCACTACATTTGTTCATCACCTTCAGAGGTTCTCTACTGGACCTCGAGAGTCCAAGTCCAGCAGAAACAAAAATATAGGACAAGCTGGACAGCTGTACGTAAGACAAGTAAGTTGTCTTATAGCTAAAAGAACGATTTCTTATAACAAACATTACTGTAACATTTAAATGAAGAGAATAATTATATCAGTGATAATCAATAAAAATATTCTAACATCTACTGTACCTGAAATTACAACCATTACTCACTTTATGACAGCCAGCCTGTTCGAGAAACGCGTTGAAAGTTGTTATAGTGATCTTGGCCGGTGACAGTTTTATGGCTTCCCTGTTGGGGATGTAGCCGAACCTCTCCTGGCCCTTGTCCGCGGGCACCGAGTACGCCGGCGGCTCGGCCTCCACGTAGCACGCCAGCGTCGTGTACAGCACCGCGAACAGCTCGGCGAACTTGGCCGCGCAGGTGGCTCGCATCGCGTCCTCCTGCAGCATCTCTCCGAGAGCGCTCACCAGCTGACAATTATAACAATATGTACATTAGTAGGACGTTCCAATTGCCCTGAGAGAGTGAAAAATGTACGAAAAAACACAGTTGCGTAATACAAAAGTTGTTTATGGAGTAACATACAAAATATTATTAACACCATATTTCATTGTGTGAGTTTGAGACATTTGTCTGGATGTTTTTAGTCATACAAATAATAATGCTTAAATTTGCATGAAATGCTTAATTTGCATGCGAATAGTTTATGGTGCGAAGAACGAGTTAAGCTACTTTATCTCTTGGAAGAATACACATTTCGAAGGATTTTAATTTTAATAAATACAATACATAAGTTTACCCTCAAGGTAAGAGTTGAGTACTCTTAATTCAGAACTATTAGCAGTTTCCGCGATTAAAAGGTATTAATATAATAAATTACAAACTGAATTTTTAGCGCCATAACAAGTTACATGTATATTTGGAGTGAAAATTTCCAATAAACAAAAAAAATCGAATGGAAAAGAAAAAATAATTCATACCAATTTATGATTTTCAAAAATAATTATGTTCCCGTCTTCACCTATTAATTATAACAGCATTCCCACTTACAGTCAGCGGTTGGAGTGCGGCTATATGGTTCTCTGTGATGTGGTAAGGGTCTTCGTAGAGCTCTATGGAAGTCATCAGTCTCAGAAAGTTGTCTACGATCGCTGTCGCCAACGCTTCGTCTCGGGCCAGACAGCGCCAACTGAATATGACGCAACTGAAAAATATAATACGTTAAATACCAGAAAACATCACTAATACGCATCGAAAGCATACTAAAGCAAGTTGAAAACAGGATTCAAATTGATATGACACATACCTCAAATTTAAGATCGTTCTACATCAGAATTCTAAATTTATATTTTCCTGAACTTTCCTTCCCTACGTTTAGTCAATTACTCTAGATGATGGGGAGAGTTGTGATGACTATTATTCAAAGAGCACAAAAATCAATACGTACGGTTTCAACGGTATCCTTTGTCCCAACAGCACAGCCGTGACGGCATTCGAATGATGCCTCGTCAGCGACGTGAGAGGCTTCATCAGTCTGGTTCGCGCGTCGTCGTTCACCACGTCCATCGTGTTCAGCATTATTTCCACGATCCTCTCAATATTCTGGAATAGATCTTGACCCTTCTTTATGAAAAACGCATCTAGAACAGCACTGATTCCCACACTCTTTAATTCTTGATCATCGTAACCTTCTAAGAGGCTTTCGATGAATTGCATGGTATGATGATGCGGTATTTTCCCTGATATAGTGTCACATAGAGTCATGCAGTAGTCACCGATCATGTTGAGATCCATTGTTAGTATGTTATTTTGCAGGTTCGTCAGATTCGCTAAACATTCGTCATCAGGTTCGACAGTATGCCCTTCGTACAAATCCTGAATTTGTATTATAAGCTTGATGCAATCCACCGTCGTCAGTCTCACTTGGAAATTGGTATCCGCCACTCCTGGTATGATGAGACCTAGTAAATAGCCCATCTGACCAAACTTACTTGGCGTTTCGTAATTGAGTTTCACGTTCTTTATGTAAGAATCGAATACGACCTGGAGTATCAGCATGGAAGCGCTTCGGATTTCATCACTTTCATGACGGAGCCACTCTATTAGTAGACCAACTAAATCATCTATCGTGCTTAAACATGTGGACTGGATAATTAATTCTCTTATTAAAAAGTGCAACAGCGTCAACGAATCGTTCAACGTCTTAGCCAAGATGTCGTTTTTGTCACCGTTTCCTTCGATTTCATATTTATGCTTGAACGATGACAGCTCTCCAAAAATACTACTGAATAAAACTCTTAGAATCGTATTCCTCTCTTCTGGCAAAATTCCTTTCTGTAATTTCGTTAGCGCTTTAGACGCCTTGACAATTATGGGATACAATTCCACATTTCGTTTCTCTAGATTATTGTTATATATCTGTTGCAGCACAGCGTTCAGAAGCTGCCAACGATTCCTCAAAACGACGTTATGATGGGACGCTGGGTGTAGAGCCTTGCCGATCTCATAGAGCGTGGTGATACTCGCTTTACACAAGTCAAACGGTGGACTCGATTTGAGAATGTCATGCAATATCGAAGTTACGTTGTCGCCCAATCTCGCCAGTACATGAACATCCAGACATTCGGATGCCACTTTACCGTAACATGTTATCACCGCAAACTTCACAATCGCCAGCTCAAGTTCGTTTCTGGAATTTCTAGTGGAAAGGAAATTCAGTAATTTATTTCCACGTTTTGCTTCGTTCTCTTTGTAAATAGCATCCAGTTCGTTGAGAACAAATTCGCCGTGTTGCCTAGAAGCAATACCTACGGCTTTGCTGACATAATATACACTTTCCATCGGAATCGACTTCAGAGCGAAGAGGATAATCTTTAAAACGCTTTCTACGACGGCCGCATTAGACATGTGGCAAGATAATATAGCGAGATATTGTAAAGAAACTCCTTTCATCATGGGCGGCTGCTTTTTCGCTAGCACTTGTTTTGAAATTAACGATGATATAGACTCGACCCATTTATTGCTGTTGACTTGTTCCACCGCAGATACAAGCAAGTCTAAAAGCATTCCGTGCCATTGGTCTTTCGATTCGTTCTTTTCAACAAATTTCAACAACCTTTGTATCTCAACCGTCCAGGAATTCTTTAGATTCTTGTGAACATCCCCTGAGAACTCCTCGAGGAATATCAACAAATTCTTGTTCCTCTCCGTTTGATCAGGATCTACTAAATATGTTAGACATCTAATGAAAACCAGATCGGGAGAACATTTCACTTCGATCTTCTCTAGTTTTTCCGCTTCGTCATCGAGGATTACAGCCGAATTGTTTTGTAAAAGCGAAGTCAAGCAGTGACTGACCGTTGATATCGAAGGTGTAAATTCCTCCAAAGTTAAAGCGTTAAGTAACAAATTTCTCAACTGACTACGTACACTTGTCACTGTATTACACATAAGGATAAGGGAACTCTTGCAAGTGTCGTGCAAATCTGTAATTTCCGATTTCGATGCAGTGGCCGGCCCTTCAATACCACAGTGTTTAATAATGAACTCCACCATAGCAAAGTCTTCTGCAGTTACGATACAGTTCCTATATACCAAGCCAACTATGGCTTTAACGAGCAGTTTTTTCATCTTCATTCCCTGTTCCATCACTGTCATCACTTTAAGGATAACAATGAATTTAGAAGAATAGTTGTCAATGAACACCTGCGAGGAAGTCGTCAAATGTGTGAGAATTATAACAGCTTTCATTCTTTCCCTTTCTTGATTATTCTTACACTGATGCAAAAGTCCCTCTATGGTTTGATCGGAAAATTGGCCCGCCATATGGTCAAAGCATCGTAGAACTTCGAAGTGGTTCTTGACAGTCTGCGGTTGATCGTAATCCGGCTCCAATAGGACCAAGTTGAACAAGACATGGTTAATAGAATTTATAACGCTTTCATTCAGAGTCAACTTTGGGTTTAATGCCGATGGGGAAAGCAGATACGATATACATTGACTGATGCAGTAGAAGTTTATCATTGGTTTGCGATACAACGATAGCAGTGATAACACAAACTTGTTCACCGTCTCGTTAAACTGTCTCTCAGATATCAATCTGGTTATTGGTCCCAGTGCTTCGAGAACGGATTCCGATACTTTCGGCTCGTGGGAAGGCAACCATTGGTTGTACAGCACGTCGAATATAATGGAGAATTCCGTGACAAAATTGTCTTTGATGGATGTTATGTTATCATTTTCAACGTTATCGCCAATCTGTTCGGATACGGCTACGGCAAAATGTCCAAATGCTGTGAAACATATGATATTCTTATTAAGTCTATTAAAAGTGAAGGGTGCAAGGTAATTATCTAGGGCTTGATATATATATAACCTCAACTTTTCAAGGACATTGGTTCACTATAGTTCTATAATCCACTATGGTCCTATCTCGGGTTTTATGCTAGCGAGGGTTAACAAGGATAATCTAAATAGACTTGACAGTGTAACTATGGCTGGGACACAGCTATTTATGATGAGACATTAATTAGCATTAGTGGAAATTTTGTAATACTAACCATAAGCGAAGGCTTGCTTAACACCATCCTGTTTGACCAGCGAGAGAAGAGGTAACATCTTGCCCAGGATCTCCTTTACGTGCGGTACAATGCCATAGGTGTTCACCGCGGCCAGAGTGCCCAAGGTATGCGCAATTGAGTAATGAGGCACAGAAGACGGAGACAACTCATTGATAAGTGACCAAAGGACCTGCAGGTCAATTAATTCAATGTTATATTTCAGATAACCCTCATTTATATTTACATTTATAAGGTCCAGTTTATCAAAACTGAAGATTACAGTTGTATTTAATGATACATTTAACTGTACCCACAGTATTATTGACAGCCTTGTTGGTTGTGATGGTTGCAAGTGTGACCGCTGATTGAGTGACCTTTGGGATCGAAATCCCGGATTGAACACTATTGGATTTTTCTCATTTAAATTTTCTAGTAGAGTTCTACATGAGTCCTACATGAGTTCTACATGAGTATACTACATTCCTCTGCCTACCACTTTGGGAATAACTGGTGTCATTATCAGATGTCCACACAGATCAACAGTCCACTTTACATTTTTCGATTGCAAACACACAATAAATACAGAACAGAACCATAAGTAAGATAACATGTTCACAGTATGCATGATAAAGGCTCAAATAACATCATATGCAATGTTTATTTATACAGTGACTCACAGTGAGCTGCCTTGATGTAACAGAATAAAATACACAATGCCTTAATATTGAACACATGTGAATCAAATATGTTTAAAAATGTGATTGGATGATGCAACATATAAAAAATAATTTGGAGTGGAGTGGCATTTATGACCCAAAACTATATCTATGTCCGGCAATGCACTGAAACAAGTTTATGATCATGTTACTTCATGCCTGTAATCCCTGAAGGGGTAGGCAGAGGAAAGCAGAACCTTCCCATGATTCAACAATTATGTTTACTTTCCAATATGGAATAGGTTGTGAGCCTATTGCCATGCATCAGAAACATATCCAAACTCCGAGCAACTAGTAGAAAATCAAAATTAGAAAATTTTGTTGTGTTCGACCCGGGAGTCGAACCCGGGACCTCCTGAACGGCAGTCACACCTGCAACCAACACAATCAACGAGGCAGTTAAGACTTAAACATTCAAAGTAGCTACTACAAAGAACTTCATCATGCACTAATTTTAAAACCACAGGCAAATATTTCTTATGATTCTATTATAGGGTATTTATTATCACATCTTTGATGATCTTTGAATTGGTCAAATGACAGTTATGAGTCTGCCAATAATAAAGTAAACATTTTGCTTCAACACTTGTTGATATTGATATCATAGTACACAGCCCCTTTTTCTAACCTGCATTGTACATACCACTGAACTAATTACATGTTATCAGGTAGAACTTAGCAATGCCACAGCCGTTGTATCAGTGATACAGAACAATGTTAATAAAAGGCTATTGTAACTTAATATATCCATACATTAATTTCATATAACACACCGATAACTACAAAATCATCTTGAAAATAAACATACCAAGTCCAGATATTCATGACTAACAGCTACTAGAACAGCAGATGCTCCTAACTGAACGCTGGGCTCGTACAAGGGATTCTCTGTCATCGCTCGAAGCATGGAGTTGACAAGCTCTGCGGCCACATCTTTGTCCAGTTTCTTCACCTGATTCACACATGTTTGTTCTAATACCCTGAAAATTTTGCATCTATCAAATATTAGTTACTAAATTAAATGACAGTATGGTTAAGTCTATGTTCAAATTGTTATTACTGATAAATTCATATGTGCTAATGACACAAAGCATGCATTAACTATTCAACTCAGTACTATAAAGAACTTGCTGTGTTGGGACAGGGTAAGAATACATCACCCGACCCCAAGCCATGATAAACAGTGTCATAGCAGGCGACTAAATCCAGGGCTGGCAGATCACTATGTAGAGTAGCCTGCCTAGGCCCAAATACATTTCCTGGTTGAGGCCGGCTGGCTTTCCTGAGGTAACAGCTCAGGTGGTATCAGAATTATCCCTAACCTGCACAGCCTGAAGGAGCAATATTAGCAAAATAGTGCATCAAGTGAGCCCAATGTTCAGTGGACTTAAGTTAATGATGATAAAAACAAATGGGACACATACCATTACTTACATAGGATAATTCCTACAAAGAACAATCTAAATTACAATCATAAGTTATTTGATTGATAGACAAACATTGATTGGTTAAATACATACATCTTTCTACATCAGCACAATTGTAATCTTTAGCTATATCAATTAAGTGGAAATTCAAGTTTTGAAATGGGGCTTTTATGGGCTGTAAGTAACCAGCTTTATGTATTACATTTCAAATTATATCATCAATTTACAATTTTAAGCTATTCTTGATAATTTTAAGCAGTTGCCACATCCATTTATGTGCTAAAATGTGTATTTAACATAATAATATGTTGTTTACCTATAAGAACTGAAAGCAGGTTGTTCAAATTGCATAATTATATATGTAAAGTGAATTGCAAATTTATAATACAAACATTGTGTCTCTCAGAAAACTTTCCATTATGTATAGAAACATGAAGATGAACATAATATTCTAGAAATGTGAAGATAAATTTACAAACATTACACAATATATGAAATATTGATAACTCCAACTTAAAAGATATGATTCAGCATACTTGAACAACGAACACACAAGTAGTCATTGTTATTTACTACTAAATAATAACAGACCTACCTGAATACATATTTTATTAATACTCACTTCACAATATTGCCCAACTGCGTCGTGTTAGATTTAGGCGTATTTCGGTAAAATTCGCAAAATATTTCGATTACATCGTTAGGGTAAGAGGCGGCTATCTTCGTGAGTGATTTAATAACAACGTTGTTTACGGAGTTATCGCTATCACCAATGGCTTTTATTAACACTGTTACCGTATCTGCAAAATGAAACCGCAAATATTTCAACGTAAAGTCCTACAACTGCCTGTTATTGTACAGAATGATAATTCGTTTTTATACCTCTCAAGCACTCGGATTTTCCCGACATTTTGACACCACTAAATATACTGTACACTTCTTATTTTATTGAGCATATTACCATCGAATTATTGTTTTATTCTTACTTTCAATAAGTTGAACAATATTGTATTCACGTAGTTTCCTAACCACAGTATATTATTGGATTGCATCTGACATTTAGTCAGTTTGACTGCAAATGCCAGATGTCAATTTGATATATTACTACGTTCTACAATGCGATCAGAACGCTATGATTCTTTATAAATCCCTGTTGAATTTTTAATGACTATTTGAAAAAGAATAGTCAAATAGATTAAAAAGCGCACTGACTTCAAATAAGTAGCCTATTAGGATACTTAGATAACGATAAAAAAACTTAAAACATCGTAGATTGCGTTAGTATAAATGTCTTATAGAACTAGC
>DWEI01001800.1:0-15766 GCA_018245875.1 Mysoria ambigua
AGCGTTCGACCCGGGAATCGAACCCGGGACCTCCCGATCGGCAGTCGCACCTGCAACCAACACGACCAACGAGGCATTGTTTTATTAAAACTAACTAAAATTATTTTAAACAATGCGTAAAAAACTAGGCTAGAGACTATCATTTGACTAGTGTCAGAAATCTCCGAAATCGGCATGCATATATAAATAAATTGATGAATGTAGAGAACCGCAACAGATCTATAAGGATAAAAACATTTGACATTCATTTATATTGCATTTGACATGCATGTGGCATTGCAGCCTACCTCGTATATCAAATGGTTGCTAGTGTGGCTGCAGGATCCATTTCATTACTATTGTATTTTTCTAATTTATAATTCCTAGTACTTATTCAGTATCTTTATATCTGTCTAGTACATGATACAAGACTCACTACCTATTCCATGATGTGATGTATATTACAACAGGTGAATCGTGTGAGTTTACACTCTGGTTAGCCTACCCCTTCGGAGAATAGAGACGTGAAGGTACAAACGAAATAAAACAAATATAGAAAAAATGACGGCCTCGTTGGCCGTGTTGTTTGCAAGTGCGACTGCCGATCTGGAGATCCAGGTGAAGCTACGTAAAAATTAACCAATGCCAATTTTTATAGTAGATGCTGAAGTATAATGTATTGTGTATCTATAGTTCGTTAATAGGGTGCATTTAACTAATATGAAGTTATAACAAAAGACATATATTATAAAAAAGAGGCCAAGCTGCAATTTACTACTGTGTATTAACGAAATATGTTCTAAACATTCATACTGAAACATAATATGTTTATTTTGTTTTTCCTTATAATCTATAATACGCATAGAATCGAAAATGTTGCAATACTTAAAAATATTACTGTTAACTTCGTTCCCAATTAATAGGCATTTTTAATTAAACAATTTGTTTTTAAAATATGGAATAAAGATGCAAGATTTTGCTTAATTTAAGAGGTTATCATATATGAATTAAAAAAATAAGGGAGCTCTATTAATGTATTTCTTAATGTTTAGTCAATTGTGTGCTACTGATCTTGTTTTAGAGCTTTAGTTTCTTGAATGCAGTTAGATTATTAATCAAAATAGCACACTACACCATTCTAGATCGCATAACGTTATAACTGTAGCGAAATAAATATTTAAAATCGTGCAAATTATTTTTGCTGAGTTGGCTTGTGCGTAGCGCCGTCAGTCTGCCGTAACGTGGCGGCGCTGCGCTCGTGTGTGCCGCAGGAGTGGCCCGAACTGTCATTGTTCATGTAGTTTTCTGTGATAAGAATTACTGTGAAATTATAGTTTAGCTTACTAACTAATTATAAACGCTTACGATGTCTGCGTCTGGTGAATTTGGTAATCCCTTACGCAAGTTCAAGCTCGTTTTTCTCGGGGAGCAGAGCGGTAAGTGGTACTAGAATTGCTGCTAGGTCATACATTTTTAATACTAAGTTTTGAATATACGACACGTAAGTATATAGTTCGTCTAGTCTTGATCGAATTACGTAGACGATGAATTTTAACTGATGTTGGTTCCTATTGAACGTAAAGTATAGCTTATATATGGCTCGCTTTACCTTGCGAGCGAGATGTAGGTTACTCTTGAGAACCCTTGGAGCATTATACTGCTTCGGCGTATTCTCACGTAGGGTAGCGGTTATTGGAGGCGTTGTATGAGTAATACATCAATTAATTACGGGTAAGAGCTGCATTGACACAGATTTTTTTTTTCAGTCGGGAAGACATCTCTCATCACTAGGTTCATGTACGATAGCTTCGACAACACATACCAGGTGAGGAATTATGCTTACAGTCAATTCGCAAGTCCCTTCAGCATATCTCAGAACTGGTTACTTAAATGTGTATATTACATCATAGTATTAGTCATACATGTTTATATTTCAATATTAATGAAGAGGATTTGGTGTGTTGTTATCATTATAGTGTTAATGTTTGTTAGCATTTTTGTTTTTAAAAAATCTTTTTAAATACAGAAGACTAAATAAAATAAATAATGTTTATTGTATTAAATGAAAATAAAAACTGTATAATTATATAATGTCTTGTACATTTGTATATATGGCATATTATGACATTTATCCTACCTAAATAGGTTGTTTAGATTTCCTTATCAGCAATTGTATAATCTATTTTTGGTAACCAGTGAATAGTGGGATTGTCCTGCATTTCTCTGCCTATTCCTTCGAGGATTACAGGTGTGAAGTTACATTTCGATTTTATAATATATTTTTCACTTTTAATTGGGTGCCCAAAGTTGTTGACTATGAATTTAAAAACCACTAGGTTGAAATGTTTATCTAGGTATTATTTACACTTTGACACATGTAGTATATTTCTGTATTCTTTTGTACAGGCAACAATTGGTATTGACTTCCTGTCAAAGACAATGTATCTGGAGGACCGTACAGTGAGACTGCAGCTCTGGGACACGGCTGGACAAGAGAGGTTCCGCTCCCTCATACCTTCCTACATCAGGGATTCCACAGTTGCTGTTGTTGTCTATGACATTACTAGTAAGTACTACTACATATATTATCAAACATCATGTACTGTATGGTATTTAAATTAATATAATAGTGTTATTTAGGATGAAAGGCATAGACAGCTCAATATAGGTGACTTAGTCAATATTAATAAGTTTTCTCTGCAGGAACTTATGTATATCTTCAGGGGTTAAATAGAAAAATGCTGGTATAGATGTATTTATGCAACACAGGAATGAACTACCACAAATAAATTTAAAAATGTTTGAATTTTCATATGAAGTGTATAGGAATTTTTACAATTTGGCTAATCAGGATTAAATTAAAATGTATATGAAAATGTAAATACATACAATACAAATGCTTATGAAAATGGTCTATTAATTAGCTTAAATTGGTGACAAAGATTATTACTTAATACTTTACATTCGAAATTGCAAACATGTAACTAGTCATTATTACGTTCATAGAAAAATAATTGAGTACATTGCACCATACTCATTCATAATTCCCATTCATAATTGTTACAAAATTAATATAGCACACTTAACATGTAGGACAGAGATCATCAAATATCAAACGCCACGGTGACATTTATGTGAAGTGACATTATTGGCAATATATTTATAAAGTTGCCAACTATCAATTTGCCCTAGGAAAGTTTATTTATTAAGAAACATATTTGTATAATGTTTGTTTTTATTCTATTATTTAGTTGCTTCAGATGAGTAGTATCATATTACTTTTTAATGAATAAAATACATATTTCAAATTTGTTGAAATGAATTTTTTTAATAATATGTTATTTGTAGATGTCCACATTAATTTGTATAACAAATCCGACTATGAAAACAATATTTATTAGGACTTGCTTTAATGATCAATAAATTACACTACATTGATTGTGTGGTAGCATCAATCAGCGTCATTACACTTTAAAAGTGAAATTTACATTGGTAATTATTAAAATTGTGAAATACACTTAACATTTGTGAAATAAAATATATAATACAAATTACTGTTTGCAAGGACAAGTTTCGTAAAGTTGAGTCAGATGTATTTACAATATTTATTCAAGATAATAATATAAAAACTCTGTTAATGTTATGAAAGACAATTTTCAAAACAATACTTTCCACTTTAATACAGTGAAGGCCATTTTATAAACACTTTCTCGTAACTAGAGCTCGTCCATCAATATGTCGTCGTTAATTTTCGATAACTATTATTTAGTAATGATGCCAATACGACATATTTCAAATCATTGAAATGTTTAATAGGATATAAGGACCTCGATGCAAACGGAGATCGGGTTACCTTGTTAGATCGTTTTATTGATTGTTTCTTAAATTATAGCAGACCAGAGTGAGTAATTAAAGTATTTTCAAACTTTTATTAATACACATGAAGCAAGCCTCCCTGGCGTCCCCGGCGTGCTTACGCTATGCGTCACGTCACCGCGACTCGAACTTATTATTTAATTGGAAAGCACAGCCGGTCTCGCGACCTACACACTCTACATAATCGTTACAAGTGGCATTCTAACAGGATATCACCGTGTGTCATTCGTTTGTTCGATCTCAAACGTGTAAATTAATATTGAAATTCAAGTTATTGTTGATATAGGTACATACAACTTCTACGTAATCATTTCAAGTGACATTCTAAACGGGGTATAACAATGTGGCAAATTGTTTGGTAGTCGTGGATATGTAAAATAGTATTTAAATTTAGCTAAATTGTTCATCGATATTCGGATTTAATTCGTCATTTTAAAATTATCGCGTTTTAATGCACATACATACATCATGTCAAGCTTTTGACTAACAAATTTGCGTAATAGAATTCATTTTAAAAGTAATATTAGGTATATTTGATGTCCAGATGAAAACATCGAACTATGTTAATACTTGTTAATATAACTTCCCCCCGCCTGTAATTCCCGAAGAGATAGGCAGAGTATTGCAGAACACCCCACGTTTTATCAGTTACGTTTATGCCCCCCTATAAAATAGGTGGTGAGCCTATTGCTATACACGGGTACGTGTATCTAAACTCTGAACCACTACTAGAAAATCTAAAGTAAAAAATTGGAAATGGAACCCGGGACCTCCCGATCGGTAGTTACTCTTGCAACCAACAAGGCAGTCAGTAGCATGTGTCATTAATAAGAATTTGTATATGCGAATGGACCATATTGATGAGCTATTGTGGACAATCCATACTGATGAGTTCTAGTGCAGTAAATGCCGGGCCTTCTCGTCTCCGCAAGACCAGCGACCATAAAAAGACCAGAGCACAAGACTCAAATTCAACAGTGAAACGATAACAGAGTTTAGTATAGATATAGATGCCTATGTTGTAAGATTTATGTTATTACTTGTTATATTCGCATCTACAACTGAACGAGAGAAGCATGGCTTTTACATACTCAGCGTAACAGTAGATGATGTGCGAATGAAATTGAAACATGAGCGATTAGTGAGTGGTGTATTCATGTAATATTATATCCGTTACATAAAAATTATTCATATAATGTAACCAATTGCCGTTCGCCAAACCCATATTCTAATTATAATAATGGATACGAATCAAGAAGTCAGAATTTTCGATTCACGTCCGTAATATTTCACCGGTATTGTTCGCTGTAAACTTTTCAGAATTTCGTAATGTATACTGGCAACGCCGTTTCGATCGTCGGGTATGATTTTACATCATAACATGCATGCTGATATTGATAAATGTAGCTATGCATGTGTACATGTGTGATCAAAACATGTAAGTCCGAAGTGGTGTAAAATTTCGATCGTAGTATGTATTTCGCATTCGTTAGCGTATGGGTGATAATTTTTGTTTAATTTTAAGCAATGAATTTCTACATATATATCATGTTTTAAGTTCAATATGAGCATCCCGAACGATTTGGTTTTCTTATAAATTCCTCCCTATTGGGGTTAAAGTAAAAACATTTTTATTTAATACCATCATCCTTCGGTGCAGGTGTGTTTTAACATCTGCACCAAAAGAACGACGGGAGAAATGAGTGAAGATTAGAATTAAGTATCCAATATTCAAATGCAACACGTAACTCGGCATCTATCCACATGAGTGTCGCAGCGCGCGCTCTAGTTCTCGTTCGGACGGCCGCGTCCGCCTCGCCTCTGCTCACATATCGACAACAATACCGGGCTGCTGCTCGCTCACTTTCCTTTTGCGCGTGCACAGTCTCGTGCGCGGTGCACTACATCGATGGATCGGATGACTTTCAATGCGCGCCGAATGAAAGTTCGGCTGATTCTAACGCGAGTTAGAAGATGTCTCCGAATTGCCGCCTCGTACGATTTCTGTTTTACTCACTTGACGCGCTCTGAGCGGATTTGAATTAGTTTTGTGGGTCACCTCGGGTCAGTAATGATACGAAATCGATTCTGAATATTTAGGTACGTACTTCGTCTTTGAAATGTGGCTCTGGTGTTTTGCAGTTATGTATAATATGATGTCTATGAAACATTGTTGTAGGAGTTATCTGGATGTGGGTATAAAATTAAAAAATATTACGTATGCCAGTAAACGGTCACTGCAATGGTGGGCGGAGGAGTGTACCGAGCGTAGGTTTCTACCTTCCGCCTTCCACCACCACGGTCGATGGAACAGGGCTAAAACCGAGCGGAAATCTGTACACCGCTTCTGTTGAAGATTTCGAGTTAGAGACACCCGTAATACTGCATGACTCGGGAATTCTACCAGAGATAGAGTTATACGATGATAAAATAATAATTATGAATAAATAATTCAAAAAATGTAGAGTTAAACTTAATGTGATCTTTCACCAGCCTTTGAAGATAATTAATTTCTTCGCATGTCGAATATGCAATGCAATGACAATGCATTTCACAATCGCACGACTGAAACTGAAACATACGTAGCGTAATGCAGTATTATCAGATATATATGAAATTCTTTACTTAGCTCTACAAAGATTTGATTTGTAATCGTCTCTTATTCTGATATTGATTGATTAAACTTATGACTAATTAATATGACATTTTTGTTATTGATGTATACTAATGTACTTAATTACAAATGCTGATGTAATTTTTCATTTTTTTAATTTGCACGCCAAACTAAAGGCAAATGTGAGAGCCATAAAAATTATATATCAACTGTCTTACTACCACATTTATGCAAATAAAGTATTATTATTATCATAAACTAGGTTTCCAGTAATTTTTCTTGGAATATTTTGTTCGATCGTATCGCTAGATGCCTTACCGTGCAGATAGAGTATCGAGTTGCAGATCTCTGATCTGTTTCAACACAATACTTTGAATACGTTAATTTTTTTCGACCCATTTTTAGTTTTAACATTGGACACGGGTCTCCTTTCACATCTAGTTAGTTATGTGCAGATATAAAACGTTATTTGCGTAGTTATGAAAGGAATTTTTTTTGCGCAATTAGACCATCCCCCAGCTGCTAGAGAGGGGTGGCCACGCGCTGCCTCACCGCGGCGCCGCGCGCTGTGCCTTTGTATATTGTCCACAGTATTATTAGTCGAGCGCACCACTGCCAAGTGCGGGCGCCGCTGCCCATCGAACCGGTTTCGATGTCGCGGTCGTTGAACTGTCAAATTCGCATGGGAATTTTTGACACCGTCGTTGTACAGTATCCCCACCACCGCCTCATTAGATATTCACTGATAATTATTTAGTACCACGGTATTGTTTACATCAAAAATAAATGTAAATTTTCTGTTTTTATGTTAAATCCCTTTAAACAATCACGTCGCATAACGTGAGAAAAATGATTCGTTGATTGAAAAAGTATTTTCAGTCTATTGTTATTTAGTTTAATACTATGTAGTTTTCAGTGCATTGTCGTGTTTACATATTTCTCTCTATAGAAGATCTTCAAAAAAAAACATTGATTATTTACCAGCTGAATTTCATTTGCATATAAATTTACGACTTGTTCGCATCACAAAATGTAATGTTATTCCCCGTCGTAAAAATTCTCTCTCCCTGAAATTTATTGTACTATGTTATAATCGTCCTTCCACTGGTATACTTTTGTGGTTATAGCCTAAGTTTAGACCAAATTTTGGGCGTTGACATACGTGAGCTAAACATTCTCCATATTAGAAATCAGATGATGATTATCATCAGATTTGCGAGCAGCGAGTTACTCCAATCAGTGGTTTTTGTGTCATATCATGAATAGTAACCAATATTTTTTACATCATGCATAAATCAGTCTAGATCTGATATTTTAAAGTATTCATATTGCATATATTCTGATACTACATTTATATTGAGAGAGAGATGAAAAACGAGAACGGAAATTATTGGTGATTATAAATATCCTGCAGGAAATAAATACGAACTGCAATTTCAGAATGTCAAAGAAATGCCTTCGAGGATCTTTTATGTTTTTTTTAATATACAAAAAATTGCGTTAAGATAAGAAGATTTCTCGTAATCCACAGACCAGTAAGGAAGTCACCAGTCGCATACTTCATCTCGTTCACCTTCAGAGGCGTTCGAAGTATTTCAGAAAGCGGCCGAGGTGTTTGTTATAATACATACAATTTCTTATTTTCACCAAGAAACATGTATCAATTTGTTCTAAAATTATTATATCTGTAATCTTCATAATATAATTGCGTACGTGTTATTTTTATCTAAAACATGTTACAAGTATTATAAGGTCAGCGAAACAGCGTTAGAAGGACCTTGATTATTTATTAAAGTATACAAATTATACAATTAAAATTCTTCATTATAACAACGCACGATATATTTGCTTTCCGTTAGAATATAACAAAGAACTATCCGCGTAAAAACGTATAACGACTATTAATATCTCTCTTCTCCCCCACCCTTAGGTGCGTTGAAATACATTTACCTAATGCATAAAGCATACGGGAATAAACGAGTTACGTTTTATATGGTTCATTTATTAGTATCAAAAGCGATGGTGACACAAGGAGAGGCGACGACGACGACGAGAGAGCCGTCGGCGGCGGCGCGCGTCGCGACCACTCCGCGCCGCGCCGGCCGGCGCCCGATCGAAACCGGGAAATAGCGAGATTACAGCACACCGCGGCCGGCTGTTGCATGAAACGCTGAAACGCTGAAAGTGTGCCACTGACCTCGCCGTGTCGATTCGCCGAAGGCTGTGCGCATCGGATTATTACATTTTGTTCTTGTCCGTTTTTAAAATTGCGGATTCTTTTTTCGTATCAAATGTTTATCAAATACCTAACTGCGATAGTGAACTCGTTATTAAATTTCACTTTTTGTGCAACGATGCATTGATCGCGTCTACTTTGTTTTATTTCATATATATGTATATGCTACGCTCAGATGTAAAAGGTGAACAATATTAGTGATACAATTCACTAAAAATAGCGAAATAAAATGAGCTCTCAAATATTATAACTATTGTATTATCAATCCACGTCTCTTATGGGATAGGCAGATAGCACCGAGCGTCGAGTATCTCTATCTTTAGAGAAATGCTGTGATCGTTTTGCAATCATTATTCTATTAATACATGCACGCTAGGGCCACGGACTTCTGACCTCCATCAATCAGTACCTGAATCGTTGGATCGAGATAGATGAGTCGCGTTTCTTAGATATTGTTGTCCAGTATCGTATGTGAACGATTACTTGCTCGACTGCGTTAGTAAGGATAGCCCTAGCCACCTCGCGTGCCCTGCGGTCTGAAGTTTTCGTACACATCGCTGGTAACATCGTACGATCTATTCCATAGTGGGACAAGCAAGGCACGTAAGTGGTGGAACAGAGAAGTGCACTACGCACCTTTGCCTGCCTCTTCGGCGTGTGCAGGCGTGATGTTACGTTACGCTCTTATGAAATATAGACACTGAGAATATAAACTAGGAAGTGTAATTTTATCGAAGATCAACAATCATTGGCAAATGTAAACTGTATTTGTTATCGCAACGAATATCGTACTGATTTGATTTTTATCATTTACCATACAGTGTACCGTGTATTCGGTTTTTGTTATTTCTAGATTGTTCAGTTATTGATAATCTGTTCTAAATATAAATGTTTTTACTAATTGCCTTTGACCAGCAAGTTAGTTTAGCGGTTAGTGAATATGACCACTTAACCAGGAGTCTTAGGTTCGATTTTCACCCAGAATGTATATTTGTATGACAATCCCACTTATTCAATCTGCGTCTTAGTGTAAAATAGTATAATTAATTATGTATTAGCATAAGCTATTTTGACATTTACATTGTGTGGAGATGTCCCGAACTGTAATTATTATTTCCTTTGTTATATTCGTTCCCCAAGTTTACATGACGTGTATGTATTGTTAAAGATGTTTTGAATCACTGCGTTCTTGTTAAAATTTATTATAGTTCGCAAGAGTCGTTATAAAAAATAACACTCGGCGATATTGTACTTTTATTTTGTAAGCGTTACATAAAATTTTACACACACACACACACACACACACAAACGAGCTCCGCTCGAATATTCCACATATTGTATACGATTTAATTAAACGTTGCTCACTTTCTCATCTCGCCAAATACGATTAAGGCGTCACACTAATTCCGACCTTACCCACGAGGTAATAAAGCACGTTGTTCTAACGAGCCTTCCCAACGAGAACCCCGTGGATGTTGACAAACCCGGATGGTTTCATTTTGTGGTGAATCGACCTACAGAGCGCCGTGCAAATATTTGGCGCGCACACACAGACACACGCGCGCCCGCTCAGACTTCGACTTATTGGTCCTAAATCCGAGCGACGGACAAGGTTAATTTCGCTATACAGTTCCATCTACAATATAGTTGAACAGTTCATGACATTGCTTCCAACTGCCAATAAACGATTTCCAGCTCTCCTCTGCTTTGTAATAGCACTATATAATATTAAGTAAAGTTGCATGCAACTTGTAATAGCTTCAGTTATTGCAGCCTCATTTTTTATTATTTACCAAGTCGCAAATATTTCTTGTAGAAAAGTCTAGAACAATTTATGTACAGTGTCATATTTATGTATTTAGTAAAATGAGTTTGTTTTTAAAACTTTAAAGATATAATGAAAACTTGTTAAAGTATCGTATGACCAATAAATAAATGAATACATGTTTAGTTTTAAAAACAGCAAAACTTTATGAATTATCGCTGTTTAAGAGGACACAACACATGTAAGCAAAAAATGAACATTTTGATTTTTTTTATCATCTGCTATCGTTACGATGTTTACATAGTAACTAATTGCAGAAAATTGACTTCATTAACTTTAATAGTTTTTTTTTAACCATAACACAGCGGCATGTATTAATTAAAATGATTATGAATCACAACGTTAGCAAGTGTGGTTTTTTAAATGACTCGTACTGTATTTTTCGCTTAAACGTATGCATTGTTATTTATACGTATGGAATCATCATCGCTTATTGCAGTCCACAATTGGGCTTGGGCCTCCCGCCAAAGCGCTATTGTACCCTCTCCTCGGCTTGCGGCAGACGGTTTCAATACATAACGTTAAATGTGTATATAAGTATTGGATGTACATACATGTCAAGTTTATAAGCCGTTCGCTTTCTAAGCCACGAGCTCTGTCTCCTTAGGAATAAGATGACCTTGTGTGGATATCCCCAAGATACTTATATTTTTATTGTATTTTATTATGACACAAGAAACATAGACACAGAGTATTTTAAATGGATATGTTTAGGCAGTGTGATCTGTAAATGTATACTTATATTCTGAAAAGGCTCGAGGTCTACTAGAAGCGAACCAGAATAGCTGATTTATTTTTGAATTCATTATCTTTTTACGAGTTCTTAGTGCGTCTCGACGAACCTCTACGCACTCCTTTGGCTCAATGTCGGCTGATTTTGTAAGTGTATTATTCGAATGTTGACGTAAATGGAAAGGTTGTGTCATTTTTATCGTAATCTAGTCTACTGTTGCAAATGAAATTTTGTGACTTTAATAGTTTTTTTAGGCCACGTTCGAAGGTTTTCAGTGACTATGGTCCAATCATATTATATGACAAGTTATTTATGTCGTATGGTATTTTTAGATGATTTTCAAACGCAAAAATTACGGAATACGTATCATCACCAATGTTATCCGCGAACGGGTAGGCAGAACAGTGAAGTACCAGCCTATGTTTCATCAATTGCGTTACCGTCTCACTAAGCCATTGGTGGTGATTGTATTACCACACACCAGACTTATAACCAGATCCAGCATCCAATAGTGCTCGACCCAGGATTTCAACCCAAGGCGTCTCGATCGGTATTCGCGTTCGCGACAACTACTACTTACGAGGCAGTCAAGTATTGAATGGATTTTGATAACTTTTTTAGTTTAACTTCTTAGACACCTATTCCTAATCTTAAAAGAAAATTGAGATATTTTTTAATTAAGTACATACATACTTATCCTCACGCCAGGTTTCTTACGGGGTAGGCAGAGAGCACTGAGTGCCAAATATCTCTATCCTTAACATCCAAATATCCTTTAATTAAGTACTTTTTTAATTAAGTTTTTACGTTTTTAATTAAGCACATTTGAAATCTTATAAGCAAAATTGATTCTTTCATCAAGCTTAACCATTTATTCAAGGCATTCGTTACATTGGAACAAAAATAACAAATCGATTATATAAAATTGTTAAAATATTGAAACATAACACATTCCATGTAGATAATCAATATATCTTTATTGTAAGATCACATATTCGATAACGCGATAAAACTTGCTGGGTTCCAGAGTACCTATAGACAAACTTAATATTATGATTTACAGATTTGCATACTGAAAGTGTTTTTGTCTTATGATTAAGCGTCCAATGGACATTACAGAAACAAAATAAGAAATTTCTCATGAACAAAAAATATGATTACTTCGATATAAACGACGAGCGGTAAGACGTGGAACTTTTCATTACAGGGAGCTTTAAAAGACCGGTCAGAGCTCCGCCCCGAATGGCTTTTACTTAGATGAAGACTTAGGAGATTAAGGGTTTTCGCTTCTGTATTTATTATTTTTTCATTATTGCACCGGTGTACTGAATATTTGAAGTTTCGATCGGCTAAAATTTTTCAAACTAATCTGTGAAATGTTTTAAATTTTATTACTTTACGTTCACCACTGTATATCCACACCCTGTATATGAATTCTACACTCAGTACTGTATATACTACTGGATCAATTACGCTGGTGTGCGCGCAATCGAATACTCTTAATTATACAGGAGATATGTATTTCTCTTCGGTTGTTGTATAAGTGTGCGTGTCTACAAGACATTGAGGCAACGAAGTCGGCGCGACGTCCCCGTGCAGCTGTAACGTCGCAATTCGATTTCGTCATTGGCCGTTCTATTAAAATTCAATGTCCAAAAACTCGATAGCAATACACGACATATTGTGTCCTACATTTCTCCACTGAAATTTTAAAATTTATCCGGTGCCTTGCGGACACAGAAACATGTAGGTCAGATTATAAAGTAGGTCGAATCGGAAAAAAAACCGTGATACGTTGTGCATCAAAGGTAGGTAGATAGGTGATAGGTGCCTATATAATACGTTTGGTTTCATACGAGAAATGTCGCGCGTTTCAGACGCCAACTCGTTCCACCAGACGTCGAAGTGGATCGACGACGTGCGCACGGAGCGCGGCTCAGACGTGATCATCATGCTCGTGGGCAACAAGACGGACCTGTCGGACAAGCGGCAGGTGTCCACCGAGGACGGCGACCGCAAGGCCAAGGAGCTCAACGTGATGTTCATCGAGACCAGCGCGAAGGCCGGCTACAACGTTAAGCAAGTGAGTGAGCATAACGATATTTGTTTTAGCGGATGGCAGTTTTCTTGCTTGCCATTTGTAACCGGGCAAGATGGAAGTTTTGGCGAGGACGATGTAAATAATCAAGTTACATTTGTTTATGTACCTATCTGTTGTAATCAAGATCCAGATGTCGGTAGCCACTCAGCTTGCTGCGAGCCGTGCAGCGCTGCGCGTGCTCTTGTTACCGTTTAGTAAAGTTTTGGTCCAAAATATTTCTTTTTCAATGTATTCACGGTGTACAAATAGTTACAAAATACGCTTTTTCATAGGTAACATTATTATCGGTAACATGTACATAACATGTTTTTTCATTGATTACTCATAGACCAGTTCAATTTACATTAAATTATTATACATATAACCAAAATGTGCATTTTCCAGTCATTTCTCGTTTTGCAAAGTTTGGTAATAATTTATGTTTGATACGTCTTACAGGATTTGATTTGAATATATCATATTTCAGTTATTCCGACGAGTAGCGGCCGCGCTGCCTGGCATGGACTCAGCCGAAAGCAAGCCACCAGAAGACAGTATCCTTTTTCTAATGATACAGGAGTTATATCATGTTTTAATGTCAATTTTTGAAGAGGTACCATTTTATTTTTACCTAGTTATGCCCATGACTTCATTTACATGGGAGAAAATAAAAGTAGCCTGTGGGTACTTCATAATAATATTAGCTATTTGTTAGTGAAAGTCCCTTCAAAACCGGTCCAGCAGTTTTGAATTTTATGGGATTTAATTTTTTTGTACGGAACCCTAAAATTGTTTCTAAATTAAAATGGGCGAAGGTTATTCCTTATGACGATAACTATCTACCGGTGAAAATCCCATCGAAATAAGTTCAACTATTTAGAAGATTACCCTGAAAAAAACAGACAGACAAAAATTTTAAAAACTATGTTTTTGTTACATGTTCCGTACATACTTTCTCATGCACTCATTAAGAAGCTATTATTTCGATATCAAAAACAGAAACTTGATTTTATTTTTTGAGTATAGATAACAAGTAATGCTATTAAAATATATTGTTATAATATGAAAGCGACACATTCCTACAAACATCCCACGCCCGTCCACGCACGCACAACACCCCAACACAGTGTTATTTATGTATGAAGATTTGTTTGTATTGACATGTATCGTATCGCTAATCGGACGCTATCGCAGTAACCGCTAATGGAACATTCGAGTGTGCAATTTTAATTATCACGGTTTACGGCTTCCTTTAAGCGTTCTTGTGACACCACTAATCGTGTGAGATTAGCGACGGTCGTTAGATTAATACATGTTTAATGTATCACTATTAAATGCTTATTGTTTGTAGGGAATGTTTTAAAACACTTCGCAGTTTTCTTGCGCCATATTGATTTTTAAAATTAAAACACCATAACGTAACGAATGTCATGAAATTAAAAATGAGTGGTTGATTATTTATTTCTAATCACCAGTAGTTCTTTAAACAAGGTAATAATCGCCAAATGAACTCCCATATTAACTCCAATTTACATGTGGTTAATTTGAAAAAAAAAAAGTATATCTCTAAGAAATAACGAGGTTCTTACCAAATGGCCATATTGTTACTCATCCATCCAAATCTATATTTTTTGCCACGTGTTTGTGTTTGTTGAGTGTTTTTTTTTTTCTTGTAAACGTAGCGCATTAGTGCTAATCTCACACGGATCAATTCGTCGTCGATTCGGCGCTCCATCGGTACGCTAGTGCCGTGCCCGGGTCCGTCCGAGTGTCGGTGGTGGTTTCATTGACGTGTGTTTAACACCTGTGTTGTAAGTAAACTTAACATTACTAATGTATTTGTCGTATATACCCTGTATGTTTCTGGAACGTACGACGTTGCCTGTATATATGTATCGACTGTCCTTAGCTTTTTAGTATGTATGTCCCTTCGTTCTGTGCCTTGTTTCATTTACAATTATTAGTAGTGTAATCTTTAGTATATCGCTTAATATATTTGCTTTGTATTTATCACTTTAATGGATAGCTCAGTACGTCCTATCAGAAAATCATTTACAATATGTCACGTGGTCATGGATTATATTTGCATGCAATTTAACTATTATTTTATACTTTCATATTTCCACTAATCAGGGGTCGCCGGGGGGTGGTTCATGTAATGTATATTTTCAAGTTTCAGACTAATTGTATTTTTCTACTAATTCGTAAATATGTAATTTTATCTCATCACTTTTGTAACAACGAGTTTTTACATCATTGCCAACGTTTTATGCTAATGAATTTGTGAATGTTGAATCACTAGCTTAATGAGGGTACCGAGAGGGGCAAGTAAGTTTACATACAAATATACTTTCACACGAAAGTGATGAGATAATTATAGAAGATAGAGTTGCCAGAATAATACCTTAAAGAATCAATTATAT
>DWEI01001801.1:0-15763 GCA_018245875.1 Mysoria ambigua
CAGGCAGGCAGTAATAAGGTGAGCGTATCGAGGCGGCGGGCTATTCGCGGGCAGCCGCGGCGCACGTTTCCGCGAGCGGCGAGCGCGAGGCCGCGCGCCGCTGTGTGCGTGCGTGCGTGCGTGCGCGCCGCGCGGCCGTGTGCGCCGACCAGTCGCACATCCTGTTTGGTGGCCCGTCGCCCGCAGCTTCGACCGCCTCTGTCGAGCTTTTTATTCCGCGCCGCCGCTACGTATGCGTTCGAAAAATATCATATTGTTTGCCGCCGGAATGTGCTTCTACTTAGGTTGACTTGCTACTGTTCATGAGCGTAATATTGTATAGTTGCACTGTGGTAATGCTTAGTTTAATAAAGTATGAAAAGGTGGAAGGAGATATTTGGCACTCAATACTCTTTGCCTAGCCCGTAAGGAATGTATCTTGGGAAACAATATGTGTGTATTTAACCACAATTAGTTTATGTTTAACTCAAAGTGTATAACAGAATATTTTAATGTATAATGTTTGCCGATTGGTTAGTATTGGATGATTGTTAATGTATGGTAAAGAGCGGGCGTGAGAGCCTTTCGCGAAGCAGCAGAGCCGTGCACCGTTATACAACAGCGCCCGCGGCGGAATAACATTCAAATGACTAAGCGACAGAGAAAAAATTGTACAAATAGGCCGTCCATTACAAAGCAAACAAAAGGAATCCCTCAGGAATGTGTTCCCGCATAAAAAGAGGGAATTCCCAAAACGCATTGTTTACCGAGGCGGGCGCGTGCGAGACGCGGCGTCATGTGTATTATGATGAGCGTCTTGCGATGCAATGAAAGGGAAAATTATGGTTTTTGTGCAGCGCGCGGTGACGTTGCGCGCCCGGGCTCAGGAATGCGCGCGCCGGCGCCGCCGCGCGCCCGACGCGTCACGATCACCGTCGCTCACAATTCTTCGCCACTATGCGCTCGTCGTGGTGTTCGGGGACGACACAGCGTCGCGGCCCTAATCAATCGAAGTATGTTGAATGGTATACGCTACAAACATTGTCATATTATACGTTCCATCGTTGAATAGGGGGTGGACCTGTTACTGTACAGTCACAAATCTGTCCCACAAGTCTCGGGGAAAAGCCGATTTGCCTTTCATGAATCCGCGGTAAGTACACGTGCGAATTATGTTACATTTATGATACACAAGGAAATGATGCGTATTAAATATAATCGTGAACTCTCCGCGAGTCTACAATTAGTCGCCGCTTAGGACAGTTGATGTTGGGCTTATCAGAGAATCTGCTAAGTGCAACCGCAAAGCGACCAAAACCACGCCGCCTGCGGTCTCGTTGAGGTGGGAATAGATAGTTAAATTATTAGCGGAAAATTTGCGGAAACTTATATTTCCCTAGTACTTCGTCTTGCACGTCACAGCGTGTGTGATGGACATATTTTTATATTTTACATAGTTTGGTTAGCACCCGATATCGAAACGGTTGTAACGGTATAAGTATTCAGCACACACGCGACACGAGGTTTATGAGACTGGTAAGTCGATTCGGAAATGCTTTATAATTAGATATCTTATAATAACGCGCTTCTATTTCAATCGACGTAACGTAAAGGCGTGGGACGTAGGTAACGGGTGAAACTCGGATGTGTACTGCACTCTGCACACCGCTTCGGGGATCACGGGCGTGATATACGTGTAAAAACGAAACTTATAAACAATGCGAGCAGTTCAAGTGTGTTATAAGCAACGCCAGGAGACCGGTCGAAGGCATTCTTTCCAAGAGTAAGATCGCGAAGTGCGTGCATGCACAGTGCATAAATCAGGCGGGCCCGCGCACCGAAGTCGGTGTGGGGCGGGCGAAGATAATAAATCAGGGGCCGGGCCGCGGCGGGCAGATAATGACGTCACCGGCACGTATCTCGGAGAATCCCCGGAAGCGAGTGAATAAAATAAAAATGTCACGCAGCGATCAGCTGTCGGGCGGCGGGCGCGCGCGGCGCACCGCGGCGGTGCGCGTAACGACGCCGCAATAAAACTTATTTTTATGTTTTTCGCTCACAATGGCCGCGCGAAGGTCGAGCTATCTAAATGGGTCAATACACTCCGCGTAGTACGAGCGTCGAACACGTGCTCCGGCGTTTGTAAATAACGAGATATCGGCCGATTGTTGCAGTGATTAATGGGCCGCGTAATGACTCGGCGCCGCCGCAGCCGCCCGCTAATGTGCCCATTCATCGCTCCGACACTATTATTATTTAAGATGGCACACGCCGCGTTCCGCCAATCGATGCGACATTAGGGCGATGGCCAATGTCAAGGTTGCATTTGTTATGCGCCTCGCATGCGTTTATTGTCTATTCGGTGCACTTAGTTTACCAAATTTAGTATCGGGTGTCTTCGTTTGGTGAAAATATATCAAGTGACTCGTGTTTTGTTTAAAGCGGCTGAGGTAACTTCCACAGACCGCTAAAAAACCTTCATTTGGTCAGTTATCGAGTCGAAACTTAAAAAAAGTATTTCAAAACAAAACACTTCTGAAAACCAAAATCACGTAACTGAAAATAAACTTTATGAACATATGAGTGAGAACATCACAAATGCATAGATCACACAGAATGCGATTTAGAAATCGAAATCGTGTGCGATCGGTCGGTCGTGCCGTTGGCGCTATAACAACCCATTAGAACATCATGATGATGTATAGACTTTCGTTGGACGACGTGAGCGATTGTATGTAGGTGATGGTGTTATGGACGGCGGCGGCGTCGATAAACCTCGGCGATAAGGGCGAGGTCACGGTTATCAATGGAGGCATCTCCATACGCGCGTCGCGGCCGGCCACGACATCTCGCGCCCATTCACTATGAAGACACCCCCTGCCCGCGCCCACCCTCCACCCTCCGCGGTGCATCCGTGCAACAAGTTAGGGCACAGTTTCCGTCTTGTGAGGAGTCCGCAAGACGACTGCATCCTACGAGCCGCGCTGCACGACTTTACTCAATGAAATACTACTGCGTTCTGTCTAACCGCACGACACATTGTACAAATCCTCTCTCTCGAGAATGCGCTTTGACATTCCACGTCGTGGAAAAATCTGTATCAAACTGAATTAGCGGATAAAACGGTGCGCAAAACCAAATCGTCAATTAATAAGTTAATTAAGTGTATTTGTATTTTTTTAGTGCAATGTGTAATTATCGTGTACATATATATATAGTCTGCCGGCGCGTGATGATGGCGCGGCTCGCGTTATACAAATACAGTCGTCGTAAAACACGGCGGTTCAAACATATTTTCAGCTCGGTGATGCCCAATTAAATATGGATGTGATTGAAAAACGTGTGTCCGGTAACGAGCGTGTATATAATTGGTGGGCGGCGGTGGAAGGCCCGGAGTGACCCAGTTGCGTTGCCCGGCGACCCGGGCTCGCGCCCCGCCGGGCACGCGCGCCCCCCACCGCGCCCCCACCCCGCACTAAATAACCTGCCCGAAAGCGACACCTTAACAAAGGTCGTTCAACCATCACGGGCTATTCGCTCCTAGGATTTCCACCTACGACCAACGAAACGTGCGCCCCCAGAAAGCACTGAAAGACCAAAGTGGGTCCTACGTTTTAGTGAGACAGTCCGCCTGATGTACAGATCATGTCTTCTATGGGGACACCCACATAAGCACTAGCTTCACCTGGCACATTCGCCTCGGAAATCTGTTAGCGCAATGAAAATAAAAAATGCAAAGAAATGTCGTTGTTCTTTTATAAAGCGAAATAGAAAACCTGAGAGCGAATAAACTTAATTGTTATAAGCCGGGCACGCCGGCTGACGCCCCCGGAGACACCCGCGGAGGGCGGGGGTGACAGAACTGAGTTGTATTACTCCGAACTTGTGCTAAATTTCACTTTCTCTGAAGACGTTGTGCGTAGTCTTAACCACCCACTTCGCCCCCGCCCTAGCATGAAACTTTACAAATAGTTCAAGTACTATTATCTCCTAGTCATAAGCAAGTTACTTAATATTGCGATAAAGTACTAATAACACTACTGTCTAAAACTAGTATTCCGTATCAGGTTTTTCAGCTTCAGCGGCAACTGTCGAGCATGCTGTACCTGGCAACCCAGAGCTCGTTCTTTGTGACGTCGTTATCTTGGCGAACCCTAACCGAATAAAGCATAAAAAAATGTACGACAAAAAAAAGTCCTTCCACTCACAAAAACCCTGCTGCCTCCTCGTCCTCTGAAGTTATAAAACACTGAAGGCGGGCGCGCCGAGCGCGGGGCCCGTGGCCTCTATAAGCGCCAACTTTTAAACCGAAAGTGCTCTTTGTTGCCACGAGCGTAGGGTCGCGATTGGCTTGAGCTGGGCGCGCGCACGAAAGTCTCACGGCTGAAAGGCGAGCACACGAGCGCAGAAGCTTTAAAGTAAAATGAAAGCCGACTCACTCTTAATTCACCCGCACACGGACGGCGCGTACACGAACGTCGATAGCGCCCCCGGCCGCCGCCCGCCCCCACGCTCCAGGCATAAATAAGGGGGGCCAACTCCGCTTAACAAGAGCGTGAGCACCCTCCCACGCGGCCCCGCTGGAGAGGGCGGAGGGGGCGAGAGGGGGGGGGGGAGGGCTGCGGCGAAGGACGAATTAAGGAGATGAGAGAGCACACGCTCTCGAGACGCCAAACATCGCGCCGCTCCAAGAATTAAGCTTGAACTTACGGTCGAATGTCATTTTTGTCTCATTTCTTTGTCCAACAATATGATCCACTTTATTTTGTATTTCTTTTCACAACCATGGCGATGTCCCTTACTTTAGACAAATGTTAAGTTTTTACGATTTTAGGAATCTTTTTAATGAATATACTCAATATAGCACATATATTCTGTCGTATAAAGCAATATTCCATACAAGCGAAATAGTGGATTTGCTTATGTTTCGTAAACAGATACCCATCCGATAGCATACGATATCATCTTCCAAAATTCCTTCGAGTACCCTCGCTTTGTTATAATATTTTGTGACTAACGAAAAGAAACCACCACGCCGTGTTCCTGGCGGCACAGACGGGCTGCGAGCCCGTGACGTCACCGTTGCGTTCCTCAGCACGTGGGCCGCGTCGCTACATAAATTACAAACTATACCCCGCTCGAGTTAGGGTTTGTTTTCGGCGGAATTGCTGGTGCTCCTTTGTCTTGCTCATGTTTCCCGAGGAAATTGCTCCTTATTTCACGGCGCATTAGGTTCAGTTTAGCCGGCGGGATTGTAATATTCTTGGATCGAGGGTGGGTATAAATTTTCCATGGGGGCAGACGGGGCGACGTCGCGCTAGGGCGCCGCTGAGTCACGGCGGCGTCGGCGGCGGCGGGGGCGGCGGGGCGGGCGGCACATATTGTAAGTATCTACCACTCACATGTCACAAAGTTTTCTCCGCATCGGGAAACTTTGTTAACGTCAACCGAGCACGTGGCCTTCGCCGATATTATATACCTATGTACATAATTGCTCCGGCGTTTCCCGCGCTCGCGATCATTCGAACTGGATTTGTACGGGTCGCTTCAAAAAATCGAATCTAACTGATTTTCAATTGTGAAATTGCGTTTTGTGTACGGTAACAATTGAAGTACGAATGATAATGAACCTTATTTATTCTCGTCGAAACAATTAATGTGCGCTGTTTGACTGTATTTAGAGGACCAGCGACACGCACCGGGCCAGCGTGGCGGACTGTGGCCTTAACCCTCCTCATACCGAAACGAGGTCGATGATGACATTACGCAGCGCGGTATAACTGAAGAAGCGTTTTAAAACAATGAAGTTACGAAGGCGGCGTACTGGATTGTGTTATTGTGTAATATTTTCAGCGCCGGCCGTATATAACGTACGTAGATAGTGAGCAAAGCGCTCCAGCGGACCGTCACCTTGAGACATGATAACGTACTTGTGATAACGTGATACGAGCGTCTCGCTTACGACACCGATGAAGTACGAACACAACTTCGCGAACAATTATTCAATAGTTATCCAATTTATAATGAGAGCGACTGGCGACCGCCGGGTCCAGGGTTCGAATACCGGCTCGGAAACTATTAGGTTTCTCTAACTTATTTATTTCTATTAGTGTCTCAGATTGTCTATGTCGCCGGTGCATGGCATTAGGCTTACCACCTACTCCATAGTGGGACGTAAACGTTACCGGTGGAATGTGGGAGTGTACTAAAATCCTTTGCCTGCCACTTCGTGGATTATAGGCGTGATGTTAGTTTTTTAAAATATTATGCGCGATTTAGCATGGTGAGATGTACCACGGCACTGGTGAAGGTGTATTGTGAAACTTACAGCGCTCAGTGGAATTCAACTTCTACGTAAGATGATCATATGAACAACAATTTTAAATCCTCGTGTCAAGATTTTTTATTATGATTGTAATTAATTAACTTCTTTTGAAATTTAATTTTCATCGTCCATTTTGGAGAAATACTTGATTAAAATATTCAGCTGAATATTGACATGTCACGATGTGTATTGTGTATAACATATAAAAAAAAAACTTATAAAATAAATTCATATTATAAATAAACGTAATCTTAAAATTTTCAATACAATTTTTAATGTTATTATTCAGTATACATAATACGTGAAGATCGTATGTAGATAGTGCAAATATAGGCGTACATTTTATTTCACGTCATACGAAAATAACAAAGAGAGTAACGAGAACGGAGACGTCATTTAGTATTCGCCTCGGTGGATGTCTGAGGCGTCCGCCTGCGAACGAGCGGCTACAAAACTGAGCTCTCATGAGTTTTCAATTACATTATGTACAGAAATAGCGCGGCGGGGGTGCCAGGGATCTTATATACTTTCCCCCACCCTTCGCGAAAACTCGCGGCTTGAAAGCGCGGGAACGACTTTTCGCGCGTAAACTTATCGAAGCTCGCCTGACGCGACACTTTTCTTAGCGGAGCTTACGCGAACGACGTCTTTACCGGAATGAAGAGAAAAAATGCCTCGATTCAACGTTTTGCATTATCAGCGCATTGCGTTAGCCCGAGTCAAGTTACGCCACTTGATATATTTATGTCCGAATGTAGATGGCGTTAGTAGTAGTACTTTCACGTTCAGAAATTTCTGGCCAAATTTAATACTAATTAATTTGTTTTAGAGTTTGCTGGCACATAATTTGAAACCTAAAATAATATTCCACCACTCTGGATTCAGTTATTTCAACAATACAACCGATCCCAACGAGACAAAGTTTAGAGCCGACCCTTGTGCAGACCTACAAACGAAGGGCCCGCGCCCGAGGGAGACGCACAAAGATCGACCCTCTGAATTTGGTAATGGGCTCCGTTAACCCAGCCAACTCGCAGATTAGGGTTCTTTCTAACATTCATTCATTCTCCGTACATCATTCCGTTTTCAGTTTCGTTTGGTGCTATACAATAATGTTAACAAACTCATTACGACTTAAGTATTAATCGATTAACCAATATATAGATAAGGTCAATGCTAGTGGTGGTGGGCATGGTGGTAGCAATGAATGGTGGCGAGTGGCGCTGCTGCTTTGCATAAGTAATGACCACGCGCCCCGCCCGCGCCCGCCCGCCCCCGCTCTAGGCCTATCGATTGCGGCGGCGCGAGGGCGGGCCGCATCGCCGTAATTGTCACAGCGAGCGGCTGGAGCGCGCTCCGCCCTCGCAATATCGACCTTACTGCCCCCGCATAGCACCCAGTCTGCTCTGGCGCCGCTCTCCGCTTGAATACCAAATGCGTTATGGTACGCTCTAAGTTTGGAGGCGGCCCATTATAGAGCCTTCGAAGAGTCTATGACGGAGCTTAATTAGACAGGCGCGATAGCAACAAATGGATTTTACTTGTTCAAATGTTTCGGCGCGAATTAAACTGAGTCGAAATGAACTATTTAAAATTACGCTCCGATATCGCTGCCAGTTTTTGCTTATATTAAGGTCGTTTTTGGATAGCTCAATTACTCGAATTCCAGACATATGATTAAAAATTGCAGTATTTGAGTCTCGGTTTGCTGTAAATGGCATCAAGACCAGACATTGTTGATCCAGCAAGTTGCCATTTGGGCTTCCAACCGCAACACGGCATACTATAACAGCTGCAAAGCGACCAAGTTAGAAAACGATTCCGTGCAGACTCGCGCGGCAGAGCGTGGTGCGTCGCGTCGCATGTATTAATAGTGTACGTCTAATCGAGCTCCGTTTTTTAGCGCACCAGCAGCGACGAAAGTATGGTGAAAGTGTCCGCGGACGTCACCCGCGCGCACGCACACACGCGCGCCGCGACGTGACGGCGGCGCGCCGCTCGCCGCCCGCCGCGTCTCGCTCCGCGGCGGTTGCGCCACGCGCGGCGCGCCGCCGCCGATACGCCGCGGCCTCTCGCGACACGTTCGGTTACCCAACACAGCAACACTTCACGCAAGCGCTCGACTCAACGCCGCCGGACACCGCAACATCTCGAATGTTTCCAACGTCCCTGCCCGCTGGAAACGAACACGCGACCCGCTCGATGCGTCGCTCCGTCTCCACTGCACCCGAGCAGGGGCGCACCGCAGTCTATAATTAATTGTTATACGGGCATCTTGTCACTATATGCGGGCGATCATTTGCGAGTAGATAAGATGAATTCTTCAGCGTTTGCGTAATGACAAGACCCCCGCCGATCCGCACGTTCACGGCGTGGCATACTCTGACTTTAGCCGTGCTCCGTTAGGACACCCGTGTCCACCGTCGGCACCGGTCGGCCGGCTGAGCGATGTCCGATGAAGTTTCGTCAGCGCGTTAAACAGGACAGCGGGCGCGCTGAGGCGGCCTGCGGAACAATGGCGCGTCGGCCGTCACAGTGCCTCGCTGTTGCCGGCCCTCGGACTGTCGCGAACGGTTGGGAAACCTCCATTGTTGGCCGACTGGATGACATAACGAGGGAATAAATATATAATGGCATGAAAAATTAAAGATGAAGTATTCTCCGCAAAAAAAACCCACGTGAGTTAACCTGGTGCGTGTACCGAATCGGATAGCTACGCAAGTGACGCTGCCCTGGAAACATACGTGGGTTAATTCGATGTGCACAAACTCGTATGCGCTCGGACAGGCCCGACTGGTTTCAGTGCACCTGTGAATACACACGCGACTCAATTCGGTATATCAACTAGAATATACCCGAAACGATTGACGTTATATCGAAAACACTTGAAATTCACCGCTACATAGTTTGTAGCGCTATATGAAGAACATAGGCGACTTAATTCGGTGCATGCTTTAACTCGAATTACTTGGAACACAAGTGAATTAATCCGCTTCATACATTAACTGGAATAAGCCAAAAATTGGTAACTCTATCGGGGAACACACATGAACTAATTCCGAATGCGAAAGTGCAAAGTCACAGCACAAGAAAAGAACAGTAAAACAAGTCGTACCGTGGGACGTCTGACCGCAGCTTTAGATTAGATTAAACTAAGATCAATTGTAGTTCATTCATACTACGGTCACGGTGCTATCGATGGGGTGCACGGCCTTAAGACCAAGGGCCGAAGCGACAGTATCGCGCGGCAAGCCGCGGCCGCGCGGGGCGCACTGATCAATTAATTAAGCGCGAGATGAAAAGGAAAACTGCGGCCACCGATCAGCTGATTTCTGATGCGTGCGTACACGACTTGTACACGATTATCCTATCGCATCGCGGTCACATTTCGAGACACTATTTACAAGGGGCTTCGAATCCCATTTATATAGAAAAATATAATAGATATTGATTTAATGGCTACAACGTGTTCTTAAATGAAATGTATGAATTTGAGACAACGCAAGTTAAAGCAAATATATTTATTTGCAAGAACACCATAGTTTATTTACAAAATGTCGTATATAAGATACAATACTAGTAAATAAGAAACTAAAATCTAAACAAAAATATATACATTAAAACATGACAATTGTCTTAAAGTTTTCCAAATACATTTAGTGCAATAATATCATAGCTCAATTAATAAATCTCGTATAACAAAGTACGCTGTGGTATTTCACTAAGCAATGTTATCTTCGCTTCGACGGGGTACAAAAAAGCGAGCCGATGACGTCACGAGGTCGGCGGGCGGGCTGGAAGAGATTAGAACTGTGGAGGAGGCAGCCGTGCGCGGGTGGGCTGGCCGACGCCTTCGCACCCCTACCACGGACCCGCTCCATACGTCACTGCCAACTCGAAACGGATTCGATGACGATGGTCAACAACATAATAACATCACGACATTTCCCCAAGGAGGTTGGTCAAGAAGAATAGCTCCTATTTGAGTGAAATACACACTATAGAGTGGGGGACGAGACCTACCAACGTTTAAAATTAGTTTTAAACTTTGTTTTGACATAACTTCATTAGCTTTTTCATCATATGCCACTAAGGTTGTAATGAGTACACTCCGTTTTGAGTAATAATTTACAAACTAAGTAACATTCATTGTAGTAAATCTCGGTGAATGGAATTATAAATTAATTAACTGTCAAAATATTTTCATATGGTCAATTCTCATTTATTAACAAGACAAATAAAGACCTGATGGCTGTAAAAATAACATCAAAGAATTCAATTGATGTATTCATGTGAATGAGATATAATATGTTGAATATGATAATAAATTTAAATAAATGTTATCTGTGATGAAACTTACTTCAAATGGATTCTCTGTTTTAAATGATATTTAGTCCAGCTTTAAGATTTTCAATACGAACACTACACTATATATTTATTAGACAAATCTGCTGCAAAGCAATTCGCCTGAAATACATTTACTTACGAGAACATTTTAATTGTACTAAAATAAATAAAATATTGATTCGAGTTAAATTCGAGTACGGTGAAAGAAAAATAATCTCGCCTTCTATTCCATGGAACGTATACCTTAACTGATGAGACTTGGGATAACCACTCTCCGCTGTCGACCGCTTCGGGGAAATATAGGTGTGACGTTATGTTACATTCGAGTATGGTGTGAGAGCAAACGGTAGCTACCCTCGTAGACACCCCGGTGTGAGGCGCCCCCTGCCACCCCGTACGACGTGTTGAGACCTACACACTCGAACACTACATTACGGTAATTATCCAATTATGATAAACTCTTATTTATTAACGGCCCCTCGACTCCAACGGGAAGAACACTCCTAGACTACGAAGAGACGGAGCCGTTTCATGTGGGATTTTACAAGGACGTTCTTCAAATATTCCTATATGGAATCGAGAAAACAGTAACGGACGCAATAAAAAATGTCGACACGTCGAAACAACTTGTATAATACATAGACAATGATCACGATATTAGAAATACTTTAATTCGATAAAGTTACATACATACATATCTGCACGCCACATCCCTTACGGGTTAGGCGGAGAGCACGGAGTGCCAAATATCTCTATCCGTACAGAAAAAAAAAAGTTTAACTTAAGTAATAGGTTTTGGAGTCGTGAAAAATTTTCGACTTTCGTAAGGGCTTTTAAAGCTGGGTTTACAATGAGACATAGGCGATGTTTCAGTCGCTACAAACATCACGCGCTAAGCCGTGTTGGGTGATCAAGAACGAACACGATCCAAGTCGCGTACCTGCGTACTGAGCGCACGTGTAAACAGATCGGTGAATGCAGAGGGTGATATTTGGGGTTCACTGCTCTCTATCTATCCCTTACTAGCTCTAACGTGATGGTATAATAATGAATACAAGGTATCGTTCTATCAACAACGAAGATAGTGGAGGTTTTCATATCATAGAGGTAAACAGCAACACTAAATAATGAGAATCAGCAAAACGTGCAGCTAGCCCCCCTTGCGGCTGATTACGGGACTTCGAAATAAGAATGAATTTTTAATGAATCCCGCCCGCCGGGCGACTACCCCCGCCAGCGGCACGCACTTAGAAGATTAGTCCCAAGAGCTTTCTACCTAAATGACTAACAACCTTCTGTAACAGGTCAAAAGAGAAATTCTTTTATGATATTAACTCAAAACCGATCTTTAGTTGGGTGAAATTCGCGCGAGAACAAAGGCGGGTTAGCAATAAGCAATATTGGATTTTCCAATCATCCGTCGTTTTTCTTTAGGATAAAAACGGGTCTGATATGTTATAGGTGGGATATATATTTTGAATATTAATCAACATCACAACAATGAAACACGATTTCAAATGTCCGTATAAATGTTGATTGTAATACTCTCAAATCAGGGCAGAATCAAATAGGCAGTAACTATTTATTGAATTAAAAAAATACAATTTGTTGTAACAGAAATATGTTGTAATAAAAAGCTCATGTTAGAATATATCCAAACACAATAAATACGATCTCATCGAACACCAATAAAAGCAATAAATTTGCTATCACACGATATAAACAAACAACTTAGCGAGCGGAGTGGGGCGCGAATCCATCAACGCGAACAGGTAGGAGAGCGAAACGAGCCGAAAGCAATAAAAGATAAGGCGACGACCTCGGTGCAGTAACAATGTAAATAGAGTTTTATAGTGTAAACAAAAAGAATATAGATGTGTTGCGCGGCGCCACGTCAGAGCGCGTCACGGGCGCCGCGTCACGGCCGGACGTCCGCGCTAGATGTATCGCGTAGCCTCGCGCGGGTTCAATGTCGAGCTATCTATCGGCCATCAATCAGCCGATCGCCGCACGGGCCGCGCCGCGCGCGCCGCGCCGCACGCCCACGCACCGCACCCGCGCGCCGCCGCCGACTATAACTACCGTTAGATTACCCATTACCCAACGTCACATGTTTACGTAACTTCGCTCATTATGAGCGCGCTAATCGATCTTTATTGATTGGGCGTGCGAATCTAATAGGTTCATTGCAATTGCATATACGTGTGTGGTACTATTGTCGCTCGAACTAAATATTCAAAGGATTAGCGTTGTGTTACACAGTTAAATATAATAAGTAAATATCTTGAGGTATCCGCGCACACGATCACTTAATCTCAACATAGACTGTGTTTTTTTATATAAGTCATAGAAAAACGTATTATTTGTGGAAAAGTATATAATATAAAACTTTGAATATGAACGGAAGAACCAATAAACATAACAAATATAATCGCAGCAAAGCGCACTATACGGCGCGCACGTCAATGAACGACATAAATCTATTTATTTGCAATTCAACAAGTGATACACAAAAACATCGGCGTCAATGTGGGCGTTTGTAAAGATTACCCGATCGGCGCACAGACTACTTAGTATTGGGAAAGTCAAGTGTCAATATCTCGTGCGTGACTCACGGCGGCGGGGGCGGCGGCGGTGCGCGCGGCGGCGGCGGCGGCGGCGGCGGCGGCGGCGGCGCGCGCGGCGCGCGGGAGCAAGGCCGGCGCTGTTTACAAACTTCCGTGACGAGCGCGGACGCCGTCGCCGGCCGCGTTGCTCGCACACCTCTACGCAAATAATGGCGAGCCCTCCGCTGACATTGTCCCACTTGCGCGGCCCGCCGCCCGTCCGCGCCCGACATACGACCGCCGATAGACTGATCGCCGACATGTCATCCACGAGCGACGGAACACTGCACCGCGCTCCTTGCCGCGCCGCGAGGTCGTTATCCCGCTGCACGTTTACGTAACGAATGTTAATACTACATCGTAGCCGCTCATTGACGCCGCGCCAAAGCTTACCAAATAAGTCTATTTTCATAATTATGGTCATATTGATATCGTATAATGTGTCCGGATTATATTTATCAAATGTCACGATTTCATTCCACAAACGACACGTACAACAAAAGGCAAGTGAGTAACGAATGCGATTCTATTAAAGGATTTGCGAACGCTATTCGCTAGAGATAGCGTTAGAGGATTCTATTCTTAAATTTCAAAGCAAAGCAACCCTTGTGTTCGGCGTGCCCTGCGAGGGGCGGCGAGGGGTGAGTGCATAGGGTGGCCCCCAACCCCTGTAGTGTGCAGTAGGCGCGTAGTAACTGCAATAACGGAGCAGTGAAAGTGTCGCGGGACGGTTCAACCGTCAATGGGCGAAGACGTAGTCCCGCGCCCCGCCGTCTTCAGCTCAAACTTGTAGTTAATAGTAAGATATTCGGATAAGCAACACGTATGCTCGCCTCCTTAACCCCGCTCCGCGATCTGCGCGCTTCGCACGCCGACTAGTGACTTGTTACGTTACTCACAAAGACCGCTGTTTATGACGTCCACCGTACGTATGCGGTGCGATATAAGATCAATTGGATCGAATTCAGAATTAAGTGCGGAGAATTTATAACGCGACTAGAAGTATGCGACGTAAATCTTTAGCGCACGCACTCGAGTGTCGACGGGCCGCGCGGCATGTGCTCCGACGCGTCACTCGCGGCCCCCGCGGTCCCGACAGATCGTGTGCCCACGTACGCGACGCGTCCTCACGGGCGACGGCGACGACGGCGCGAGCTGGCGGCGTGCGCGCGGCCATTATCTCGCGGCCCGTGAATGAAACGTAGCGTAAACTGTAATGCATCGCGTGCCGCGACCCGCGCATTGATCTCGCTCGAGCGCCGATCGTTGCGCGACGGCCGACGGCGGCGGCTCCAGTTCATTGATCCACTCGATGTGTCCGCGCCGAATGTGTCGCACCGTCGCGGCCGTCGCCGAGCCGTGTCGAAACATGGTTGTTACATAATAGAGCGCGGCCGCACGCCGCCCGGGCACGTGCGCCGCGCGCCGCCGCCTCCGGCCGCGCGCCGATACGTCACCGTGTTTATTTATGAGCTTATGATTATAAAGTGACGTTCACACCATTCCGATATCATTGACCGGTCGCCGTACAATAATAACATTCATTCATTCGCAAGTGATTAATGGCCCGCTACCTAACTACCTACCGAATAGATTTGCCGAGTTGTAAGTAGTATTATTAATAAATTCATTATCGTCATAATTATACCTAAACAAGATTTTACGCCGGTGTCTGTAGTGAAACGTCATTTACAACGAACATTGAAATTTATTTACGTCCGTTCTACTTCTCGATATTTAAACTTTTTTGCCGCCCGAAATATCTGTGATATAAAAAGTCAACATCGATGCATATATTTTTTTAATACATACGATTCTAATTTTGTTCTAAACATTTGAAACAACATAAAATCAACATACTATATTAAAGATCTCCGATGCTGGCGTCCGATAAAGAAGAATTAAACACGCAGAAAGACCTGGTGTCTGATAAGGACATACTTGGCAACTACGTACACTCGGCGTGCTCTGTAAACCACCGAGCTAAGCACTTTATAAATAAAAAAGTATTACAGAGCAAAACTCTAAATGAACAATCCAGTGGGAAGCCTTATTGTACCCCGCAAATAAGAATCGCTCACAGCCCTCAGTGGGCCGCGATGACAGCAATAACTCAACGAAGGCGGAGAGCTCGCAATTTATTATAGTGGTTAAACTTTCACCCCGTCCCGAACTTGACCGTCAAAATAAGAGGCGGCCAATAAAAAAAACATCGCTCTTATACAATGACGCGGATTTACATAAATGATTATCGCGGCGGCGCGTCTCGGGCGGCGCGTTCGCCCGATGCACTGTTTACATGGGCATCGCGTCAAACCGAAGTTCAACGACTCATATATTGTTTTATGGGCAGACGTAATTGGGTCGCGGTGCGCCATGCCGGACCGCGAATGTCAAGGGTCCAACTAGACCGGCCGCGGCGTCGGTCTCGCGGCGTCGGTCTCGCGGCGTCGGCGTCGATGGTACGCCGCGTCTAGACACCGGCCGGTTTTACTTTCGTCGGATA
>DWEI01001802.1:0-15762 GCA_018245875.1 Mysoria ambigua
GACTCATTCCGAGAGACCTAGCTCATAACAATCCCAGAAATAATAGACCCGGCGCGCAGTTAATTACTCTGTGTGTCGACAAGGGGAAATACCGAGAATTTCACGTACATGTTGTTATCAGTTTTTTTGGTCATCACAATGTATCTGTGGAATCTATTGTACAAATTGATGGAATATGGCATCCGATGCTGTTTTTTTAGATGGAACTAATATTTTTTCTAAAGTAACAATGTAATTAATACCATTTTATTGAACATGTATAAGTAATTGTGATGTTTATTAAAGTTACTTCACGCCTGTAACCCCCGAAGAGGTAGGTAGAGGAATGCAGAACACTCACTTTTTACCAGTTACGTTTACGTCCCACTATGGAATAGGTGGTGGGCCTATTACTATGCATCGGACACATATCCAGACTCCGAACTACTACTACAAAATCTAAATTATAAAATTTTGTAGTGTTCGACGTGGGAATCGAACCCGGGACCTCCCGATCGGCAGGCACACTTGAAAGAAACACTACCAACGAGGCATTCAATGATCAATTAATGTTTATTGAGCAATATTACTTTGTTTATTAGACATTACATTCGCATTTACAATATGACTAAGGATAAATGAATCCTTGTTTCAATCAAGTGTCGGTTAATATCGGAATCTTCTAATTTCAAACCTAGTAATGCCAATATCGAACTTATACCATAAATGGTTAAATGTAAGCATTAAATGTAGTCATTCCTCTGCCTACCTTTTCTGGAATTACAGGCCTGATGTTTAAATCACGTTTAAATCAAGCAATATGACATAGGTACTGACACGTTCGTCTAGCAGTAAGTGAACACCTGAACATCACTGCCGAGCCGTGGATCATGGCTCAAATTCTCGCCGCGAAATTATTTGTGGTAAATGTTTGTATCATATCTGAGAGATTAACAATAGAGTATATGATTATACATAAAGTTCATCCGACCATTTAGTTAACATAATACAGACAGACAATCAAACACCTGTGTGCAGAAATATCCCAAGACTAATCAGTTCTACGGGTAAATCGAGATTACGAAAACTTGACCGATGAGTTTTATGCAAATATTTTTTCTCTTTACTTTAACAACATGATTTCTATTCAGAATAATGTAAATTCTTTTTTAAAGAAGCCTATTCAAATACCATGAAATATATTATGATTACTGTAATTTTCCGCGCTGCAAACTGTTATCCATGTCGGTACCGTATCATTCTTTCATGCTTGTGATAAAAATTAATTTGGCTACCTATGTAACATTATCTTTTTATTATATCTGTATTAAAACAATACGATGTTAGAAATATGGATGTTGTTAAGAAGAATGAATGACGTTAGAAGGAATTATAGTAATTCTTTAGGATACGTTTGCCTCAACAACACTAAATTTAAAAAAAATGGGAACTGAATGTCAACTTTTAGATTCATGACAAATGTGTTTAGATTAGATATTTTTATAGTATGTAACACGCGATATCAGTGAAAATATTGATTTCGACGCAATTGCATTGTACAGTGTGATGTCATATTTTCAAAATTATTTTTACTGGTGATTTCTATAGTGAGCGGGTTTGGTTTGGTTTATGCAAAATGAATATATTTTCAATGTATAATCATAACTGACTGCCTCCTTGATCCTGGTTTCAATTCTCGGGTCGGGCACTACTACATTTTTCAAATTTCGATTTTCTAGTAATGGCTCGGAGTCTATTACGTATGTATAATCATAATTATCTAAATTATCATGAACAGTTAGCAAACAAACATACATTTTATACGTAAATCTGTCTTTTGATAAGGTAGACGCGCAAATTTCGATTTTTTAATACAAACTCTGTATCAATTGATTCCTTTAAAGCAACTTCTAATAAAAAATATTAACTGCTTTAAAATATTAAATAATATCGTGTTGTTATAATTGCCCGTGCAAAAGGATTTTTATCATTGATAGTTTATTGTTAGTTTTAAAATAAAACTACGGTATGAATAAATAGAAAGTAAAAATAAGTTTATATTAGCTATAATTAAAACAGCAAAAATAAATAAAATCCGGACAGTATTAGTAATAATAAATAGCATTCGGGAGGAAAACACGGGCTGTAAAAATTCTTATTTACTGCCATTATTAGTTTTTTTCCTATTTAGACAGCGGAACATCTATTAAGCATCTAATGTTTTCTTTAAAATATTGTCCCGAGTGTATAAATTAAAAATTTAAAATATGTATTAACTTTTTTTTTTTTTTTGATTTAGGGTAATTGCGATCTATCTTGGGGTAATGAGATTTTATTGAAAACATTTTTTTTGCAGTCATTAACTAAGAATCTATATTTTCTTTTGTTTCGTTATTAAACGTTAAACAAAGTATTATCTGTTTTATTAAGGCTATCGTCGATAACACATCTAACACCAGTAGAATATCGAAATTACCCCAAAAAAAAGTACTATGGTACTCAACATTTCCTGTCTTATAAATAACTAAACTGATAACTAACTTTCTAAATGTACTCCTTTTTTATAATTATCCCAAAAATAATAAAAGGGTCGATAAGATAGTAATAAGTTTGCCCTTACTTATGATATTAAGTACACTATTAGACATGAAAGTATAAAAATGATAGATACTTACATTTCGAAGTGTTTTCGCGAAATAATAGTCTTGAACTTCTTTATCTTGCTTATTCTCATAGAATAATACCAATTCAATATAGTGACCTCGTGATTATTAAGCAGCTCGTGTATTGTTGGACCTCCCAGTACGTGGTCAATGTTAAATAATTTATTTTGTTGCGTGTATGCGTATATCATGTTAGATACTCTGAGCCGGCTATTCCCTTCCAATGTCTGCGGTTAAACTTGTTTTAATTTTCAAAAATCACTAGCGGCGGTCTTTTTAACAATTCCGTTAAAAGACCAGTTTAAACTTGATAAAAAACAAATGTGGCCAAATCTACTGGTTTACGTACAGCGATCTTTAAAATAAAAAAAAGGTTTTTAAACGATTTATTTGTTTTGTTTCCCTTATCGGATACTTCTAATCTTAAAATGTTTATTTTGTTATTGTAATAAAGATACTTCAATTTCAAAACTTCTTATAAGATAGTAACCTAACCATCAAGCCGTAAAATTTTCTCCTAACTTGCACACGTTAGTTATTATTAAAGATCAAAACTGAAATGACGAAATACTTTATAACACTACTAAATTTACAGCCCAGAAGGGTTTCTAGACCGGGCCAGAACGTAGCAGATCTTTAGCAAACTCAGGCGAAAGAGACAAAACTACTGTACAAAACATGCGATTTGTAAAGCTAAACGTCAAATCCATGTACGTAATGGACCCATCATTCCGTTCTGTTATGAATATTTTTTTCCACAAGATTTAAAATGTTTCTATAAGTTCCTTAATACTTTTCTTGGTTTTAATATGCTTTAATACTTTTCTTAAATAGTTAGCTCTGTAACTATAATATACAATGGTAACTTAATAATGGTAATAGGTAAACTTTTGATTACAATATGTCAAAAATGTACAATGAATCATGCGTTGCATGGAACATCGTTTCTGAAAAGACAAGGATGTCCGATATTTCCTTCTCGTCTACGTCATCTTTTCGGTGTCACAATATCTTCATCTCAGTCTAGTCTATAGAGCATGCGCAAATTTGCGCATCGGATGATGCAATTTTAAACTTCATGAAGCGAGAAAATCTTATAGGAAATAGGAAACAGTAAAATGCCTATTACAGAATGATGTCAAAAACAAAAAACTACAATTTTTCAAATCATTTTCAGGGTTCTGTGATGAACTTTTAACACATTACACATAACTCTATATAAATTTTAAATGCCACTGACAATAAATCTTTCATGGCAATTATAGAGTCACCTGAGTTCGGCTATGATAGGAACACCGCTGTGCCTTTTGATATCTCAAAGTAAGGTTTGCATTGTAGTGTTTCCATTTTAAATTTGTGATAAACTCAGGGACGGCAACTGACGTGTAATTGAACCCAAGAATTACATGAAATTTATTTGAAACAGGATTCAGAGATATAATAAAGCTTAGTAAAAATGTAACATAAGATAGTCTGAAGTCAGCCTTATTATATTAATTAATAAATTACTTTATAGATGTAAATTTCAGTTTCTTTAAAAGCGATTTAGCTCCATACTAGTACCAGTGCCAACGAATGAACTAAGATATAAAAAGTATGCCTTGTGGGCCAGTTAGGCGGATTGACGACATACACAAAGTTGCATGCAATAGTCTGATGATTGGACATTAATAGTAAAGAGGCCCTGGATACGACAATTGGCGTACACCTTTTTTAAAAAAAATAATGTTTCACGACATTATTTAAATTAATTTAAGACCTGAACACTTTACAGTTCTCCACAATGTTATAAAGATGAGTGATGTGAAGTCTGAAAATTCTAACTTTGTCAGCGTAACTGACCGGCAATGACCTTGAATTTTCTCACTCTGCGACGGGTGGCCCATGTCACAATGAGAAGAAAAAGGTGTGATGACGAATAAAGCATGATGAGCAGCGCGTAAATGTTGATTTGATGGTTTTTCATCAATGTTTTCGTATTATCAATTTCTAACAGATAAATCGTTTATGTAACGTTAAGATAAGATAATCGTAACAGAATTATGGCTGATATTAAAACAAAAAAAGACGCTAGAGATGATTTTAAAACTTAATTTGGCTGTCAAATTTCTTACTACTGTTTTGAATATATCCCATATTTATCCCAGTACCTAGTATTTTGTTCAAAACTTCAATAATAAATTAGCCCTAATTCTTTATATTTATGTTATAATTATGTGTGATCGGAATTATTGCTGAACTCTTAAACTATTTTAGATGTAGAACTACTGAATAAACGGGTACAACTGGTGATTAGTAACAGGCGACAGATAAAAGTGTAGGACGTACCTACGAATCTGATTGCGCCTATAAATTGATGTGGGATACACACAGAAAAGAGTAAGCATCTTTAAATTCTTAGGTTATTAATAAATTAGTAGTATAAGAGGCTTGCATGCAATTAAATAAGTGGAGTCAACATAGTGTCATGTATTAAGATTATCTGATGTGAAATATAAAAACACACAAGTATGGGTTGAAAAGTACATAATATAGTTAAATAGTGTTACTCTACAAAAGAAAGTATCTTTTAAAGAATTTGGCTAAGTGATAATATTATTATTAAACTCAAAGAAAACAAACCCTATTTATAAAAATTATACATTGAGCGGAATATTCAACGAGACAAAATATAGCTAATACAATATTATGGCAACTATTTATGTATTTATTACAAGTTTTTATTGAGGACAAAAAGAAATTAACAAAATTTTCATAATACTTGATGTTAATTTTTATGTGGGATGTGTTTACAATAATATTACCTGTAAGTTTATTTACTTCAATCATATTTTGCCGGAAAAACATTTCACAGAAAAGTTATGTAGAGATTGAAAAGTGATTTTAAAAAGCGGTAAAAAATGAAAAGGGTATCAAATGCATGTATTATATTCAATAAAAAATTTCATGTAATGTACTTAATTAAAGTGTATAATTTTTCTTTGCTACTTATTATTGGCTGTATGATGTTAATGTTTAATCCTTATTGTAGTAAAAAATAATATAAATGTCATATACATATTTTTTTAATAAGTTCACCCTACTCAAGGGTAGGTACAGGTATCGTACGCAGTTAAATGGAGTATTATAGTGCTTGTTATTGATTTTTGGTCATTTATCATTGTGAAATTTTATTCGTCGCATACGTAAACATATTTATCGTCTTCTAAGTACGTTTTTCGGTATTTTAATTTAGGTAGTAATCTGTTTTCGCTGGAGAAATGAATCTATAATTATAAATGTTGATTTCAGATATAGCGAAATGTGTTTTCGTCATCCAGTGTTCTGATCGTTGCTTTTGCTAACATTAGCGACGTTGTAACCAAGGGATTACTGAAATTATTCAGGTATTTGTTTGTTTTCGCTTTGAATCGTTGCTATGTATATGACCTTGAAGAGATATATAGTAATCAAACCCCTATTTGTTAAGTACCTTGCCCTGTGTTATGGAATCATAATAAATTTGTCTTTTCAATTTCTACGAGTTTACTTCTCTCATAAATAATGTAAATGTCTGTTTTAATTTATAATACCATCATTTCTGTAGTTATTTTTAGACTGAATGCTATCTTACATATTAATTCACAATTTTTGGCATTCATTGGGTCGTTTCACGTAGTTCTCCCTAAATTGAATGATTCTGTATAAGCGTTTGGTCAATTTCATCAAGATTAGTGAACATGTTGAAATTTAAATGTATGAAATTTTGTGTATTATAATATTATGACTCAAATATATTCCAATACTGACACAGTACAGTACTGTTCTGTTTCTGTCAGGTTTTGTGTCCTCCACGGGCACCCTCAATCAGTGGTTATTGAGACTGTTAAATAAGCCAGGGGTTGTGGGTTTGATTTTCACTTGTGAACACATTTCCTGATGAGTATAAATATTTGGTTTTGGTCAGGGTGTGTATTAGTATTATGGTAGTGAAAGTGTCCTTCAATATGATAATAATATGTAACAATGACAGTGTTGAGCAATATGTAATGTTAATTTTAGAGCAAAATGCCATTAATAGACGGCATAGGAGATGAGGTGGTGCAGTTTGGTATTGTAGTGGCAGTTGTGGTTGTGGGTGTGCTGGCCTGGTTGTCCACCAACGCTCGGCCCGACAGGTACCGCACGGTGCTACTGATGCGGTCCAGGGGACACCACCCGGTCACAGTCAACATACGAACCAGTAAGTAATATATCATTTTTTGATATCAAATTGATCGCTGTTGTTAAATTTCTGGATACAGAGAACTTTATAATGGATCACTTAGTCGTCTGTATGTCTAGATGTTTTAATGAACCACCGTGGTGGTAGATTCCATGCTTAAAACAATTGTAATAGTAAAAGATTCAAAAGTAGTTTGATAGGTTAAGGCTAATACTATTCTTTTTTAAATTAATCATAGTGGTTCGGAGTCTGGACATGTGCCCAATGCATGGCAATAGGCTCACCACCTATTACATAGTGGGACATAAACACAACCAGTGAATTGTGGGAGTGTTCTGCATTCCTTTGCCTACCTCTTCGGGGATTACAGGTGTGAAGTTATGTTTGGTGATAACCACCAATTAACTGGTGAAACTTGGTCGTGCACTACCTTTTTCTGCCTACTTCTTCGTGGATTACAGGCATGATGTTACATTGTTTACAAGAGCAAAGTAAAACTGCAACTTAGCATATGGCATGGATTGCGAATTACCTATACACATAACTTTTCAGGACACGGTACCAGGAGTTCTCGTAATAGAAATTCCGGTGCACACACTTCTTCTATCAGTGTCTCAGGTATGATGCAAATCTATTGAACAAGGATCAATACACAATCTGCTTTTGAAACTTGTTAACTTTGTATTTAAACATCACATACTTAGGGTGAGTATCCACTCCTCATAAATGGGTAGTATTCGTTTTCACTTTAAGTTATAAGATCAGACCTTAATGTTTTCCAATCTTGCAACTGTTCATTATGCTTATTAATTAATATGGTTTCCTTAATTTATATTTCCACCAACTAGTGGCAGTCACTCATACCAAGTAGGTAGCCTTTTTTAGTTAAATATGCTTTGTTTTATATGCTATACTCTAAATATTTCATGCCAAAAGAGTAGACCATCAAATTATCTCAATCATTACAACACTTCAATGTTGAATTATTGCGACCGCTGCCTTGTCGATCTAACGTTTGCAAATTTAACTGTCGAGTCGAAATTTAACTGTCAATCCTGGGATTCATTCCCTTGGTGCTCATGGTGTAATATATCTTTAATTTCAAATTTCCACTTGGTGTCTCAACTTGTCCAATGTATGTTATCATTATACACATGCAAAACAAATACACTCCTTTGCCAACCCCTGCTGGTAACGAGATGTGATGCTTCATTAGGAATTATTATGTACTTGTTCTGTAGCAGGCGTAAGGCAATCCACTAGTGACACTTCCAATGGAGTCAGCGAGCAAGCAATCCCCTTGCAAGAAATGGACAGCATAGTGGATGCAGATATTGCAATGATGGACAATAATCGATTGCATTTCTATAGGAGACTCGAAGGTAGGATATATATTTAACTTTCATCTGATTATTTCATATTTATTGTTACTTAAATGAGAGTTTTTTAAAACCCATTCAAATTACCTCATATAAACTAATTGTTTAGATTATATCAGAATTGCACAACTAGAACATATTCGGACAGTGTATTTCAGTGGTTATTTAGATTTTTGGGTGAAGGATCTTTTTTATAAACCATCAATGTTCATTCCTCAATTTGCATATCTGTACATATACACATAAATATGTTTTAATAATATTGAAATATCCACTTGTAATTTGTAAAAATATAGGTCTTCATATAAGTTCATATATCTGTAGACTTTTGTGAACATAATTTAAGTCAGAATCTTAGAAACTCATCAATCATACACGTGAATAAAAAATGGACACAATGTAAAGCAAATTATAAGGAAGCATTATGAAGTCACACTTGAATCTATATAATAATTAGCTTCAATCTCACCTTCGTTACAATCCTATGAAAAACATTTTTGACTAGTAAATTTCAATATTAAGCATTGAAAACATTTTTATCCATTTGCTCAATAACATTTCAATTTTATTGTCTCATTTATACAATAGGCAGTGTGGTGGATGCTTATTTTACAAATATCACTAGATAGAGGTCACGGAGACATATTGATAATTTTGTAATAAATAATCAACCAAGTATTTTTTATCTACTTTCAATAATAATGCTTGTTATTGTGAAAATATGTTGTAATACTTTTTGTACCTCTTCAATTGTATTAAATGAATGAAATATTGATATTGTGAAGTTTTTATGTCTATTAAATGTATTCAAAACGTCTACAAGTACAATATTATCATCACAATGCTTACCAAGTGTTTTATGGAGTAACAAAAAGTAACCTTTGAATAATATTTAAATAATATCCTGCCTTCGGCTGAGCTAAAATTAGAAATGCCTACATGTCACATTTCTTAGTGTTGTAAAGATATGTTGAAATATATTTTATTAGGCAGGTAATTAAAACCATAAATATGTAATAAAACCATATTTAGACATATTTAATAATATAAGCATCTGGTGGTTTTAATAAAACCAACTTATGACAGAACTGAATGTTTTATATTGCAGTCTTATTAGTGCTCAGATATAAGACATTACTGATGTTGTCATATTCTAGAACTTCATTAATAACTAACATCTAATTAACAACTAACAGAAGGTTACTACTTGTTATAAAAACACCTATAACATTGCCTCATACTGACAGAACCTGCTATTGTGCGGCCTATTGAAGAACCAGCATCGACCACTGAGCCAGCTGAGCATCAGCAGGAGCTGAATGTGGAGCCGGCGAGCAACGATCAGATACGGGAGATGGACAGCATCGTTAGTGCGATGGAGGCTGAATTGAACGATACAGATACATTCAACGCTACCAGTGCTACCACAGGTGAGGTCCATACATATTTGCTCAAAAATTTAAGTTCATCAAGGATTTGGATGCAATATACACAGAACATCTACTTTCCTATGTTTATTGACATTGTACTCATTGCTCTTGGACAGTCATTGTACATAAAATTTAATTATAGCAATACATATATTAGCTTTCATATTTGGCACTCTGTGCTCTCTGCCTACCCCGTAAGGGATCTGGCGTTAAGATATGTATGTAGAAATATTGAGAAAAACCCTTTCATGTTACACTTATTAATCAACAAATAGCTTATGTTCTTTATATGTACATTTGATTGTCCATTCGTAGTTACCAGCTCACCTGGAGAAGCTGATGGTAGTCCAACTGTTTCAAGTGATGTAAATAAAGAGGAGCCGGAGGACAATGCAGTACCCGAAGAGGGTACTAATGCAGACATACCCCCGACAACTGATTCCGCACGGTCGGAACAGAGTAATGAGAGCAAGATATTGATAAAATTGAAATACATAAATGATACACTGAAGGAAGTCGACGGCAGCCTGGATGAACAGCTGAAAGATTTCAAGTGGTAATTATTTTGTGATAATTTTATAAAAAATGTGTACTTGTAAGTGAATTATATTCTTTACATGTATTTAGTACTAAAGATAGTGTAGGACGCCCTCCGGACAGGTGGGATGATGATTTGAGAAATGCTGCAGGAAGAAGCTGGATGAGGCAAGCCGAGTACAGGACACAATGGCCATACCTATCTATGGGGGAGACCTATGTCCAGCAGTGGACTGACATAGGCTGATGATGACATGTTTTTAATGGCAGTCTTTTTCTAATATACCTTTTAATATACCTAATATTTTGTCATTGCTTTGCTGTAGTATTAGTGAGTTTATAAATAAAATGAAAAATGTAAATCTTTAGCTGTATGAATGTGGTTGTTGTATGGAAGGCCATAGGCAGCGACGTTAACTTTCTCTCGTGCAGTCGCCACTTCTCGGCCGAGCTGAGCTCGGAGAGTCGCGTGCGGCTGATATTCAACGGGCGCGTGCTGCTGGACGACGCGGCCACGCTGCGCGCGTGCGGCCTGCACGACCGCGCCGTCGTGCACTGCCTCGTGCAGCCCAAGCGCGCCGGGACGCAAATACAGGTGCGTAACTAATGGTGAATCAAATTTTTGCATTGTGAACGATGATCAATTTAAGTTTTTTTTATGATAATTAATTCTGCTTAATTTATTGTTTAAATAAAAGAAATCGCCTTTCATTAACTGCTTGATTATTATCTCCTTTTAATGAAGTACAGTACCCTAATAAATTAATTAAATTAGATTACATTGCTTAGTATGTCTTTGTAGTAAGTAAAAAAAAGTAACTTCACGCCCGTAATCCTTGAAAGGGTAGGCAGAGGAATCCAAAACATTCCCATCAGTTACGTTTATGTCCCACTATGTAATAGTTGGTGAGCCTATTGCCATGCATCGGGCACATATCTAGACTCCGAACCACTACTGGAAATTCTAAAATTAGAAAATTTTTTAGTGTTCGACCCGGAAATTGAACAAAATGTCCATAAATATGTCATTTCATGTTTCACAGCCACCGAACAACACCGAGAGGCCTGGCACAGTTCACGAGCTGGTGACGGAGATGATCAACCCTGAAAGATACTGGGACCTGGAGAATATACTTATGACTCTTGTATCCCTCGCTCTGACTGTTGTCTGGTTCTTCAGGTATGTGTTACAACTTGTTACACTTCAGCTGCGAATGTATACTTCAAATTATATTTCATACTATGTAACAATGAGTGTGAGGACAGTTAGCTGTGAACTGTGTATCTTATTTGATCACTCGCTAAGTTATAGCAAATCATAATTAAGCATCAGTGTCAAGTCATTCTTAGTCTTGAATTATGGGAATAATTTTCATGTATTGAGAATCTCACAAATGATTTTTTATGAAGCAGCATAATATTTTCTTACTTTAGTTAGTTTGGAAATTATCTGTATATATGTGTATTGTTATTTGACTCAGTAATTTGATTCTTGGTGCTCTTTCTGTCAGTAACACATGTGTCCATAATGCTGCTGTCATTTCATGTTGCAAAGGCAACGTTTGGGAGCTTATGTATACAAGTCTGAATTAGGTTGAGCTGTCAGAAGAGCTTCTTTGGCAACGATTAAAAAGTTAACATGAAACATTTTGAAGAGGACTGCAATAGTTTTTCTTCAAAGTCTGTTACTTGATAACATATTTTTGCATGTGGGAACACTGACATGTGTAGGTCCAATATTAGCATTATGAGTCAGTTATAAATAAATGTATTGTTAAATGTGAAATGCCACAGTTATCTAACGTTTTGATGTGTACTAATAACACTTTTTAATTATTACAAAGCTAACAATTAAAACATAATATGTCAATCTTATGATTTATATAATATAAATGGACATTTTTTTTATCCGTCACATAAACTATGCTATGTATGTGTTACGTAATCGTGGTTTGAAAAATGTATTTTCAGTTACAACACTATCATTGCAAACTTGCTAGCAATAATGGAAATTTAAAACAAAATCTATCATTCACTTATTCAGTGCACGCTGCCCTAACTTAAATATTGCTTAGAAATAGGTTAGGTTGTATCACCTATATATGTGAGGAATTTGGCAGTATGTTCGTTATGACAATGAAATTTAATGAGAGATGGGGCATACAATTATGTGGAAACAACTGTATATTGGAAATCCCTTTGGCCATATCCAATCATTATCAGTTTAGCACGTTGATAAATCTAGTGTTTGCATGTTCAGAGGTGTGTTAAAAACGAAGATGGATTGCGTTTAACAATTAGTCACAAATGCTACACATGATATTGTGGGCGTTTGGCGCCGGTGAAGATGGGAGTGATGAAATATAATGTTGAGTTATATAATCGTGGCGTTTGTGTGTTGTGCCTCCGCGGCCAGCGACCGCGACGCGGAGCCGTGCGTCAACGTTTCCGTCATGCCGCACTAGCGCCGCGCGCGCTCACTTAGCCACAAAGGCAAGATCTAGTTTGGACCCTTCGTTGTACATTAGCTGTCGGATGCATGCGATCGACGGCGAGGCGGTACATCCGATGACAGCGCCTCTCGCGGCCGGCACTAGCGTGCTCCTGCTTGCGGCCGTTCTACTTGTTACCGTGGCTATGCGATGTGCTCATTAGACGTCCCCAATAGACTTTTAATTGTTGATAGACCGCTAGGCGGCGCTGTCGTCGGCTCTACTGTCTACCGTTACCCACATGTGAATTGTTGTTGATACTATTGTAGAGAGTAACAGCTTCGACGACCGGTTGGGGTAGTTTTGTTTCAACTACCGAGCTACACCAATGGTTCTAGGTTCGATTCCTGGCGGGGGGGAATATTTGTTTCGCACACAAACATTTGCCCCCGGTCTGGGTGTCCTCCCGCAAGTGAGATATTTGTTAACTATAGGCAGCACAGGGTGACCGCCCTACCAGTAGTTTGAGCAGCTGTTTTATTTCTCGAAAAAGCATGCTCAATATATATTAATCGCAATGTTGTGTATCAAATCCTCCACGAACTCTACGTATGATCGTTAATAGCTGGTTATCGTTTACTCCTTAGCGGCTTTGAATGTTGCACAGTTTGCAGACGGCCTGTAGATGACCCGCGCCGTTTGTCGCCAGGTGCGAGTACTCCAACATGTTCACGGCGAGCGCGAGCGTGGCGCTGTTCGGGCTCACGGTGTTCTACAGCGTCGCCATCTTCGGCCTCTACCTCTCCGACACATTCCACTTCGAGCGGCGGCCGCCGCCCGCGCCGCGCGCGCCCGCCGACTAGCGCCCCTGTCCGCGTGCTATTATATGGGAATACATAATGAGTAGTGTTTAGCTTCGTGTACGAGAGTAGTCACGTGATCGATGTGGCTTGTTCGATGGTGTAGTGTGCAATAGTGTCGTCGTGTTGACGGCTCGGCTTAGTCTTAAAGCACTGTGATATTTTACTTCGGTGAGTGTTTTTTTTTATTTTTATTTGAATATTATTATTTTTAAAAGTATGTTTAAATCCTGTTAGGTTTTTTACGTAGTAGTAGTATATGGAGACCATTAAAAATAAGTATTTACTTCAATCCAAGGATATTACTTATAGATAAGTCTCGAAAAGAATTCAACGAGTTGCTCTCTTATGTTATGTTAACTGAACGTACAGCATATGGAAGTCACCCGGGTACGGGTCAGGGTTGGGAGGCAGTACTTACAACCCTAGGGCTCATAAAAATAGGACATTAAGAGGGTTAAGCAGTATGGTAGTACAGCAGTAGGTTTGAACAAAACTCACATGCCCTTGTATTGAGCTCTGGTTCCTGTGTTCAACTATCCTTATTAACTTATTTCGAAATATCGCATGGCTGTTGTCGCAACGTCTACCGGTGTACTGCGGGCAGTCTCCGCGAACAGGAGTGGCGCCTGGCCCGGCAAATCGAACGTGAATTTTACGCAATGAACGTAGATCGTAACTCAAGCGCAGTAGCGCTGAATGGACCCACTCTCTGAAAGTTTCTAAAGCCAGACGGTGTGTAATTATTAGCACCGTAATTTCAAACTTTCAATGACGATATCTTCATATCACGGAAACCGACGCGCATGTATGAAAAGAGTTATAACTGTGGAGGAGGCGCGGCGGGTGTGTGAGGATAGTATTTGGCACTCCGTGCTCCCTGCCTACCCCGTAAGGGACCTGGCGTGAAGCTATGTATGTATGTATGTATATCTTTATTTGTAAACGTAATATAATAATCTTTATTTGTAGTTTTTTTAACCCTTAGAGCACTTGTACTATATTCGTTACGATTAGGGCCTCACCGAAACTAAATATCATGGTGGTTTATTGTATGCGAAGTGATTCAGGCATTAAATATAACATGGCTGACTGTATTTATCGCTTGTTCTATTTTAAAGGTTAATAAACATTTATGGGCCGCTCTGCTGATTAACATTAACATTATAATATATTATAATTGAATGTGTTACAACAGTTTTTTAAATCTCTGTGTGTAGACAAGATTTCTTTGGCGATATACACTTATTAGGGATCTTTATTAAAGTCTATTACATAAACATTCTATAATTACGAAGTACTTAAAATAACAAAGTTGAACATTTTAAAATATGTATTTAGATTAAACCTGTAGGAGAAAATCAATATATCGCGTTTAGAAAAAGGGGTTTGAAATACGTTTTTTCTTTAACCTTGTCCAAAATACTCTGAAATTTTACGAACTGTATTTAATGCATACTAATAGTTCTTGGAATTTTAACCAAGATGTCCATTATACACTGATTCCTTGAAGTATTATAACAATTAAGAAGAAAAAATACAATTCACTTTACTTATTTGAAATGATGTTTTAAGCATCTGGATGAGATTATCCATACACATGAGGTGAATTATTAAGTTAAAAACAGAAGTCATAGGAATGTTTTGTCTCTGTGAGAAGCTTGTAAATAGCGAAAGTGGGGTTAGCGATTTTATATTTATTTAGAATTAAGATTATTTTACACACACTTGGTAAGGTTAACACATCTTTTTGTCTTTTTCAAAATATTCCCAGCAGCTTCTTAATTGTCTTTGTGAAACGCTATTGTCATTTATATTGTTATTTAATTTTAAGGTTACAAAATATTAATAAATAATGTTTTATATTTATGAAAATGTTTTTATATCCCTATTCATGAGATATTGGAATGAGTAATAGGCATTTAGTGTTGTGTTGTATTAGTCTCTTTTCTTGGTGCGAATATGGGACTTGTCTACCCAGTTATTATGTAAAGGTCGATCTAGGGAGATCGCGTAAATTTTATTCAAAAATCATAGAACTATACATACCTATGTAAAGAGCTAACGGACCAAAAATGATCAGTTACAGGTACATGGGGCCTGTGCCCATTGCCCTCAAAGTTAGTGGAGGACAAAATGACTGATATTAATTATTTCTAAACGTAGTGTAAAGTTAGGCTTAGAAGTTCAATTCAATAGGTTGTGTTTTTTGACGAAACAATCGATTTCTTGAAAATTTAAAAGGTTGGTCGTGTTGGTCGCAAGTGAAACTGCTAAT
>DWEI01001803.1:0-15762 GCA_018245875.1 Mysoria ambigua
AAACGTAACCGGTGAAACGTGGGAGTGTTCTGCATTCCTCTGCCTACCGCTTCGGGGATTACAGGCGTGAAGTTACGATACATATTGTCACAACTATTTTGACCCTTTTCATATCCTCTCCATTGAACATTATCTTGTGCTATAGTATAAAAAGATCAAAGCTCGTTATTTTATGACGCGACGCGAGCCTTATAGTTAGCGAATTTAAAGAGATCAGTCGGAGGTGAACGTGTCCTTTCGACGACCGCTTTTCAAAATTGTGCATTAAGTACACTATACACCATACGTGTATTTATTCGAACATTAACTAGTATGTAGACCTTACGCACTATCTTATTTGGTTGACTTTTATTAAATCTTTTCTATGTTTTTTTTTACTTTTAACATTTTGGTTATTACATTTGGCTTGGTCAGATATCTACGGCACAGATTGATGGAATCTTTTTTTATATATATACATTTGACGAGCTTCTAAAAAGAGAATATCATTGACGATTTACTTCCTAAGGTTTATTCAAATGTTGCTACAATATATGTAATTGAAAAATACAGCACCTTAAAATAGCAGACCCGCTGTAATGAAAATGTGAACTACCGTTACAAATTATTAAGTAAATAGATAAAAAATTAATTTATTTACCGATGTTTACAATTAAAATAGTTATAAAGACACACATAACAACAACTAATTGTTTTCTTACAATATCATATACAAAATAGTGTTCACTTTTTAAGCTGCTCAAGTCAATAAAACCTTTGGGATGTTTACAAAATAACAAATCCGATATCCGAGACGACGACATGAAATATACGAATAAATATATTTTCGGTTACCTCCTCGAATATCTGGGAACGTTATGCGTTTACATGAAGTGCTCGAAAAAGGAATTATGCGTACTGATAATTTAACATAATCAAACGTCGTATTCTGTAAATGACATAACGATGATACATCAGTGTGTCAGCAATATCCTCGGCACAGCGCCACCGCGGGGCGGTCGCCAGCGCGGACAGTGTACGAGGGCGTACAGTGAACACCGCGCTTCATCTGCCCCCCGACTTATAATCTCAAAGCACATATTCGCTCCACTTATGGGCTTTATTTTATAACGTCGAGGTATTCGCAAATTACGAAATAATTTTGATTTTTTCCATATATTTTTTTAGGTTTTCACGTACAAGTTACAAATAAAGCACTAATGACAATTGACCATTCAATCCGTGACGTCATCGTGGTGGGGTCGGATCATGCGAAAGTACTGTAACAGATGCGAACATTTTCGATGTACGTTTTTCTATTCATGTTACACGTAATACCTGTATACAAAACGAATAATAAACTTAAAATGGGCTGACGTTTTAAATGAAGAAGTATCACTTAACATTCACAACGAACACGCTCACAACCACCGATTTGATCGTTCGTCTCGGCGGTGAGCGTTGTGACCGTAAACCCCACTAACAAACATTTGACATTGACATATTGACAACTTTACTGCTTTGAAGTTTTAAATCCTTCAATTCTGACAGACGACACGACGACCCACGTCTTGATCGTTGCGAGCTTCGCGCCGTCATTAGTGAAGTCTTCACTCCGACCACAACGACCGTGTGCGCCTTGTGGAACGGCCAAAAGGGTGTTTTGGGTGTTGTGAACTATTAGTGGAACGCAGCCTTAATAAAAACCAGCTATTTTCATCTATTTTCATAATATGAGTAATGTTAAGGAGAATGATTTCCACGAAAGAATCGTACAATTTAGAAACCAAGATGGCGTATCTTATAAGAAAAATGCTTTATTGAAAAGAGTCGAAGTTGTATTACAATTTTCTGAACTTCGAATAAAAAATAAAATTTCTACGTAAATATTATTCAATTAGAAGTATTTTTTATAAAATTCTATATCTAATAAATTTAGAGGAGAAAATACTTTAATATTTTAACGTGATTTAAAGTACATTACCTATTCACCAATACTCAAGACGAATTATGTAAAGGTTTGGTCACACACCGTCCCTCGTCTACGTAACCAGGGTCTTAACATTAAGCCATCTTTTAACACCATTAGGTAAATCTGTTTTTAAAATAGCCCAAATATATTTTCTTCACATTGAAGTTAGCGCACAAACTAATCGACTACCTTGCACGGAGTTTGGGAGTTTTTGCATATTATTATATGTGTACAATTTAACTTTTATTTCTGTTTCATATATTTACTTGAAATCGATGAAACACGTGGTAATTGAATCTATTTAAATTTGAACTTCTTACTGGAAATTCCTTAGCACTTTTAAATATTGACCGATATACGACTAAATTAAGCGCAATTCTCAATCGGTTGCGTCTTAATCAATTTCTCGTTATTTTTATTATAACATCGAAATATTGGTTATTACAAAAAGTATATTTAATAAGTCCTCGAACAAAACACAATTCCGAATCTATTTATCCACAATCAAAAAACCCTAGGTTATATTTAGGCCGTTACCTTAAAAACTACTTCATCGATACGGTCCACATGTAAATTTAAACAAAAAATATATATTAACAACCATTAAACGTAAAAGTGCATAACAAAAACAAAATGCAAATGTACACGATGTAAATAAAAATAAAACAAAAATTATAACGCAAGTTAAGTACGTACGTCAACAACATGAGTGTTGCCAGCGCAATACTGAAAATTTGAGCATCACAAAAGTGTTGCTTAATAAATAACAATAAAATTTTATGTATCAATCGTTAAACCACGACGCTTATTTTTAAAAAATAATATATTTAAACATAAAAAGTTACCGTAGTCACCATATAATATGTATAACAAAAAAATCTTATCATAGATTTTCGAGCTACTGAAGAATTCGTCTGATTTACTGAGTCGCTAAATATTTCTAAATTATTTTAATGCCACTTATTAAACCGATATTTGGTAAATAGAAAAATATTAATGCCACATCTACCATTTAGTATTCTTTAAATAATCATACGAAAATGTTCCCGTACATCGTAACGATAAAACGAACGAATTTACATTCTAATTAACTGTTCATGTCCACATTTAATTTTTTTTAGTATTTCTATAATACTGAAATATAATATGAACGCAATGAAAACGCAATGACAAACGTTATACATGAAAGCAAAAGACCACATAATAAAAATATTTTATCTAGGTACTCAAGTCTTCAATTATTGCTGTAATATTTATAGAGGCATTTCGACGTTGCTCCGTTTCGTTTACCATAAACCATGCACGTACCAACCATTTTGGCGGGAAATGGTCCCAAAAGTGGTACCACAAAAAAAAAACAAAACCTTAAATATATAGATGGCACACACAAAATGCACCAAAAATACTTTTTACAGCTGGCAACCCTTATACTACAGTCTGAAGATAATCAGTCATTCGTTCACACAAGTCAACAGATCTGAACACAGGTGCCACATGCGGGCAAAGTTAGCGTTTGTAATTGAGGCTGAGTTCAGATGATCACGGATTGTCAAGCGAATATCGCCATTTCTCATAATATTATAAACAGTTTATTTAATGATCTCATTAGTGATACCCGCAAACGTGCGATCATTTTCACAGAGCCTCAATTATAATTTAATAATGATTTTCTACGCTGGCAACACAGTTCACTTCGTTCAGTCTGAGGCACTCAGCGTCCCTGTTTCTGTAGTCGTAGCCGTCCTTGAGGCTATCTTGTGAGCTGTCGCAGTGGTTATTGTGCGCGTGGCCGTCGGCGCGCGGTGGGCTGTCCGCGTGCCTCGAGTTGTGGATGGCGTACTGGTGCATCCACGACTGTTTCTCCTCTACTTCTTTACTCACAACCACAAACAATTCCTTCTCTTTACTGTCTAGCTGTTCTTTTAAGTATGCTATGAGATCACTGCTCTGGAAGGAAACATATTTATTTCTATCACATTAATAGCAAAGTTCCTATATTATAAGCAGACTGTTAGGGAGCGTTCAAGTAATACGTAACATAAATTGGCGGGAAGGGGGGTCTTGTTAAACATTATAATGTGTTTTATTGCGGGTTAGAAATCTCTTGCTCATTTCTTATTTCCGCATACTAAGGTAATAGGTATAAGGACGTACTCAACTTGTACTCAACTCAACCGGTACTTTACTCAATTTATGACTTTAGTCAACTCGACTTGTGTCATTATCTAAATTATCAATTACTTTACAGTACAGGGTACAGAAAAAGTTACACCGCGTTACATGAGGGGGAAGGAGGGTCAAGAATCTTCAAAAATTGTGTTACGTAATATTTGAACGCTCCCTTACTATAATAAGCTGTAGACCATATTCATTGAGCATACTAGAGTAAAATGAAATATTATATAAAAAACAATTCAAATAAATATTTTGTAAACATTAAAATAACATTTGGTTAACTTCTGAAACATGTCATTTTATTATTTATTATCAATAAACTCACTCGGCCTATGAGCTGTGGTGCATCCAGCTTGGAGTCAAGATTGTAGAAGCTGCCCTGGATCTGGCGGATGGTGATCCAGTGGCGGCGGCGCAGCGGCAGCATCACGAAACCGAGCTTGTAATCCGACGGCACGTTTAAGATGAACCCACAGATGTTCGATAGGTCCAGACATCCAGGGTCTCTGAGTGATTGGGACAGATGTTCTTTTCAATAATAGGGTATTTATTATATGTATGTCAAAAATAACCAATTCTAATTCAAATACAATTTTATACAGATGCAGGTATATTGATACAATTCATCCCAGTGTAAGAAATTAGTTAAAATTATGTGTCTGTAATGTGAAGATTTATATCCTAAAATAATGTATCACACACATTGTGGCCCATTGGCCTATTTTTGACTGTAATCACAATGTTGAGTGTGCAGGGTGGAGATTACAGAAGATAACTTCTCAAACCACCTACGTTGCTGTCTGTACGCAGCCAGGATATTTAGTCATGCCTAGGTAGTCTAAGCCATTTAGCCAATAGTCAGTGCCAGACTTAATCACTTCATACAACTACCTGGTATCCCAGACAACATAGACCACTACAGATGTAAATCAGATTTATATCAAAAATGTTTTACATTTTACCCTGTGGTGTACCTCTGTGACTGAGTTCAAATTGTATCATAAACCTCAAAAGGAAAACTCAAAAATTAAAATACAATAAAAAAAAATTACACCCACCATTGTACCATTCAAAACTATACCATTAAAAAGGAAATTTAGTTGATGTCCTTAAATTATTATAATGTGATAGGCTAGTTGTGTGGTGATTGGTATGATGCTAAAGAACAATATTCTTGAACTTGTATGATAACTAGCATAATTATCTGAAGTGCAAGAAACAGCTTTAATAAGTTGTCTTCACAGACATCAAAGTTCAACATGCACTCACTTCCTCTTGTCGAACCACACAGCTTCACAGCCCTTCTTCTGCAGGGCAGCCATGATGACGTTGATGTCATAGTTGCCCAGGCCCAGCATGGAGCGGTGTGGGTTTATCCACACATTCGGTGATAACCGGCTGCATATTGTGTCCAGCTCTGATTTGGAATATGTGTTGCGGGTCTGAAAGTTAAATTTGTGAAATCCATTTCTGTTTTATTTGCAGCTTGACTCATCAACTGTGTTCATAATTTTGAAGTAAGGTAGGTACTTTTGTATGAAAGGGAGTATTGCTGTGAAGTTCAGGATAGGCATGGTCCATTGGTTCATACATATTGAGAGAACGGCTGATAAAAGAATATTGAAGATACACAATTCAAATGTTGATGGACACAGGTGCCGAGAGAGGCCAAGACTCACCTATCTTAACCATATAGGCCAATCCCTGGCTGATGGGGGAGGCAACTAGTGTGACTAAAGAGTTATGAATGTGTGGCAGGTCTGTAAGGATAGAGATATTTAGCACACTGTGCTCTCTGAATACACAGTAAGGGACTTGGTATGAAGATATGTATGTATGTACATATGTAGATTTATTTTCTGATCTACTAAACAAATTTGATCATAAAAATCAAAACACAAGAAACAAGTTTGAGAGGTAATATAAGCATCACAAGTTAATATAATTTTGAAACTCACACCGAGTCATTCGTAATTACAATCAGTATTATGATATGTGATATATGATTAAAACAAATAGTTATTTAACAACAAGGCATCAACAAGCACGCCAGCAGAGATTAAGACAGGAATGTGGACCAAATTTTTCCAATCATTAGCATTTCAAGCCCGTACCAATAGATAAAGTCAGTGGAACAATTAATGTGTGGAATGGTCTTTGTGATGTTTATATTGGCCAGTGATAAATTTTAAAAACAATCAATGGGATTTTAACAATAATATAGCAAATTATTCTGATTTATGATAGAATTTAATTTTTTTATTCCATTACACAAAGATTTTGAAAAGAGAAAATTCAATAAATTTCATTCTAATCTTTCCTATTTCATTCTAATAAGAATTTACTGAGTTTTTATAAGATTTCATCACATATTAAAATTAATAAATCAAAAAACAATTTAGACAAACATTTCATGTTTGTCTAAATTGTTTTGTGATTTGTCTTCTATAGCTATGTTTATTTAAACGATTTCTCCGGCGCCTTGTACTGTAACGTTAACAACACAGCAAAACATTTGTTTACTAATCTTACAACGATAATTAGCGTTCAGGGCCATGTTCAGCGTGAAACGGTCACATTGAGAGCTTCACAAATAACTGACACTTACCTGAAATAAATTATTGAGTGCGTGCAGCGCGCACAACTCTTTGACTTGTTTCTCATGATAAATCGGTGGCTTGGAATTCATCTCGCTCATACCGCCACAATCAACATGTTTCTAGCAAACTGACATAAAAACTCGCCAATTTTACTTCTAGAGAATAATGCACGCTACATTAATTTAAACATAAAAAACACGCGAATTTATTATTACAACTTGACAATTTTAATGACAGCCTCAAACGAAATCAAAACGAGATGCTGCCTGAGACAGATCTGCCGACAATTTCGATTTCGACAGCCGACGCCTGTCACATCAGAAACGCTTTCAATATTCAGTGCTGCCAGTATGATATTCCAATTGCAAATGTTTTTTTTCTTGAATTAAAATAATTAACATTTTATTTATATAAAATCACATTGTCTTAAAATAAAGTCCTGAAAACAAAAACGTTCGTGTGCCCTGCTAATAATATTATTGCAAATTTGTACCAGAATCGTTTTACAACTATCATTGCATCATTGACACTAGACAAACTGAATGTGTAAATTTGAATTTGGAATTATGTTTTGCCGCGAAGGCTTAGAAAGTTCCCTAACTTAACTTTATTCGTCTTGTGAAATAATTTCAAAATGCAACAACCGCAACAGTCTAAAAGTAAACCAACTAACGTAAACGATGAATGTCTATCTCTCTTAGATAGTTCATCTCTACATCAATATAAAGTTTCTCTTAATGGGTTTGTTTTCTTTTGATCAATTACAACGTATCATAATTTAGATGTGTTATTCATTTACCTAATATTTGCAATTTCAGTTCGTCTAATTTAACATCGAATACTTTGTTGAAGCAAACATGGCAAAAAAATTCGGAAAAACTGAACGATAGTGCTATAAATAAGATACTTGGATCAGCCAATGAATTACTTCAGAATGCGGATATGTCCAATGTTAAGACATGGAAGTCAGCTCCTAGGTATTATTTAAATGTAGTTACATAAGAATGAAACTGTTTTTTATTATAGATACTTTTTCAAACTTCCTTTGGTCTTCTCTTACCAGTTGTTGCTATATACCCTTTAACTGCACCTTTGTGATCATGCTTTAGAATTTGATTCTATATTTTCGGACAGGGCCTTTACTTCATAGCACAATGGCAAAAACTATACTTACAGACCTGCCATGTTTTTTCCACATTTATCATACTCATCATAGTGGTTTCAGAGACTTTACACTCCCCCATCACTCAGTACTTGACCTATTTCATAAAGATAATCATTTGCTTATTGGGATTTTGGTATATACATGACATATAGATGGATACTACAATATTACTAAATACTTTTGTGATACATTCAAAATAGTTTTTTTTTCTAGAACATTCTCAGATCCAGTGGCATTGTTAGAAAAATCAATACCACTGTGCTTCAAATGTGAGTCATCTAATAAATTTGTTGGTCTGAAAGCATTTCTCAAAAATGAATGCAAATGTGATATTGGACATACAGAAAACAACACAAAAACAATTAATAGTAGTGGCCAATCCATATACAAGAATATACAGCCTGAAGACTCAAGCCAGGAATCAAAATCAAGAGATGTACAAAAAATTTTCAGACCTTCATTTAGTAAAAATAATGCCCAAAAAAGTGGTATATTCACGAAATCTGATTTAACACTGAATCAAAAAGACGATATTGGATATAATACCAATGTAAAAGAATATGATTTTGAGAAAGAAGAGGAAGAAAATAAAGCACAGAAGAGTAATGTGGCTAAAATAACATTTAAGACAGCTAAGGAACAGTTGTTAGCCACAAATCCAGCAGCCAAGAGGACACTGGGGGCATCGAGAAAGGCTCAATGCAAGTTTGTCTCACCAATGATTGGGGCTCTGTAAGTAGTTTTTCTGATTCCCAATTTAGCATTACTGCTATAGTTACAAGACAGGTAATGAAATTTTAAAATAAACTCTTCTGTATTATTGTAATATTTCTTGTGGGTGGAAGTGGGATTTAACCTGAACTGTGCCACTTAGTAATCATGATTAGTAAAAACTGAACACTGGCCAATCTATGTAGTGTTTAATAAAAGTTCAATTGTATAACTGGTTATATATAACCAGTAACAATATACATCCAGTTCTACAGTTGAGTAGACATCATGTGATATCCAGATGATGTGGTGAAAAATAGTGTAGAATATTAATAATCACTCCAACTATCTGAAGGTCAGTGTACACTAAGTGGTTCGCAGGGGTTGGATACTAGAAGCTGAAGATAGAGCTCAGTGATGTGCTGTCAGGATAACCTTGTCCAGCAGTCTACGAGAATTGGCAGACGCTGATGATGATGATACAGTTATGAAAAACAGTAGTGCTGGAAGCCTCCAATTAACGTCCCAGACTAAGTCTGATCTGCCAAAATTATATGAATAACAAACATATATTAATTTTGTGGTCAATATTCCCCAACACACTTATTAAACACTTGCATATTACCTAGTTTATTAAATATTTAGTCATTAACAAAATGAATATTTGATAGAGATAAGCAAGAACAGAACCAAGCTCCGGTAACTGACGAGGGTCTGAAGCACATCGATCCAAAGATGATTGAGCTCATTGAAAGTGAGATAATTGACAAGGGCATACCAATCGGTAAACAAAACATTCTTATATACCTTATCCAAAAATGAGTCTGCCTCATTGGCTAAGTGGTAGTTATTGCTTTGCCAATCACATTTAAGTACTTTTGGATTTTGCTAACTTAAAACGTAATATATAACATCACGCCTCTAATGTCTGAAGAGGTAGGCAGAGGAGTATAATACACTTGTGCATTCTACCATTTACATCCCATTGTGGAATAGGGATTATAAATCAACATAATACTTTCATTTATGTATTACTCAGTCTGTCTAGTAGTCGGAAGTACTCAGTAGTTTAACATAAGACTAAGTAGAAAAAATATATTAAATCTTTTATAGGAACAAGTTCCATAATCCACTGTAATATTTCAGGATGGGACGACATAGCTGGATTGCATTTGGCCAAGTCAGTGATTCAAGAGGCAGTTGTATGGCCACTACTGCGCCCAGATATATTCATGGGCCTGCGACGACCACCTAAGGGAATTCTACTCTTCGGACCACCTGGCACTGGGAAGACGTTAATCGGTAAGAAGAACCACCAATAATAAAGGGAATGAGTACGGTACTAACAAAGGTGCAGATTGTAAAATTATTTGTAAAGCTAGCCACCAAGGGCACCCATGGCTGAGGAACCATCATCAGCATGACCAGCGAGGATCAGTGCACTACTGAACATAGACCTGCAACAAGCGCTATTGTACTCTTTCATAGGGGTTCTACCTGCTTTCATGAGGGTTCATAATGCCCACGCCGGTCATCCTTGTTGGAGACCGCAAAGGGACCAGTTTATCCCTTATACGTGATTGTAATGTGGGCTCCACCGCGGCGGCGCTCCGCGCGCAGGGCGCTGCGTGGCGGCGCAGTGCCGGGCGACGTTCTTCAGCGTCTCGGCGGCGTCGCTGACGTCCAAGTGGGTCGGCGACGGCGAGAAGATGGTGCGCGCGCTGTTCGCGGTGGCGCGGCGCCGCCCGCCCGCGGTGAGCGCGCGCCGCCTGCTGCCTCGACAAATATTTCTGCAGTCATTGAAATGGCGCCCAATATTAGTACAGTAAAAATATTACCTTCAAACTTAGGAAAGGCAGTCACATATTAAGTAGTTTATCGAGCAATTTCGGCATTTTCTACATTAGTGATAATGTATATATTGCCGTAATAGTTGCGGCAAGCCAAGGATAGGATGCGGCGGTGGAATGGAAGGCCTTTGCCCAACAGTGGACTGGGATAGGCTGACGACGACGTGGATGTTATATTATTGATAATGTGCTCTTTTGCATTTTACTATAGGTAATATTCATAGACGAAATAGACTCGCTATTGACGCAACGAAGCGACGGCGAGCACGAGGCCACGAGGAGAATCAAAACTGAATTCTTGGTGCAGTTCGACGGGGCGGCCACCGGTACGTTGGGGGTCTGACATAGTCTTCTATTATTTATTGGAGAGACCGGTGTCCAGCTATGGACAGTAATTCAGATACAAATCATTCACATCATCAGCCGATGATGTGAATGATTTGTATCTGGATTTAAAAAACACACAATAAGAAATACCGAACTAGATTAGCTATAGTTTGTATCTATACAGAACAATTTTGTTATACAGGCGAGGACGATCGACTCCTCATAATCGGAGCGACCAATCGTCCCCAAGAGTTAGACGAAGCGGCCAGGCGACGCCTCGTCAAACGCTTGTACATTCCTCTGCCCGATGCCGAGGTGAGTACAAAAATACCACTTTATTGATTAATCATACATTTTCAGAACCTATAGATTCAATTTCAACCACTGCTCTTAACTAAACGTATGCTTATGACGATTTTTGTCGGATTCGGTCTCCTAGCCTCAAAAATGAGGATACTAAACTAACTATATCCATGAATAATTTTTGCTTAACAGCAAGACGTACAAGATCATCCTATCATGAGCAGGCGTTTCTCCAACCAGTAATGCTAACCATTCTAATTAGCTATTATATTGCGTTTCAAAGGTAACAGCTACATATTTCCTATATGCAGGCTTTAATATTGGGATGGAAGTTGAACGTGAAAAACCCAACGATTTCACTTGCTGGTGTCGATGTCGAAGGGAACATTAATGATCACATGTATTATTTTATAGGCTCGTGCCCGAATAATATCCAACCTCCTGCAAAACGAAGCCAACGACCTGACCGCCCAGCACGTGGCCGAAATAGCCGACCGCACGGACGGGTACTCCGGCGCGGACATGCAGTCGCTGTGCTCGGAGGCCGCCATGGGCCCCATCAGATCTGTGCCGCTCTCACAAATCGTCAACATCGATAGGGATCAGGTCGGTTGTGTGATTCATGTCGCAGGACCGGCAACGTGGGAGCAGACGGTCGAGTTCAGTGGGGAAGGCTATGTCCAATGGATGGTAAATAGCTGATAATGACCACCGACGGTGTTTGGTTATTGAGGGAACAAAAAATATGCAAGAATAGTTTCATTTGAAATGTTCCGTATTTCTCGAAAATAATTAAGAATGCCTTCTGATACTTCAGACTGTAATCGCAAAGCTATTATTCCAACTTGGTTAAAATTATAATTTACATCAACAACTATCCTGTTAACCATGATGTAATAAATTCATAGATAATAATAATAATTAACTTTTTGAGAAACTTCAGGAAATGTTCTTAGCCACTGCTGTTGAATCATAAAAAATAAATTTTTCTTCCTTTACTAATTACTATATGTTGCCGCCAGGTTCGACCGGTCTGTAAACAGGATTTCATCACCGCACTGCAGCGAGTGCGGCCCAGCGTGTCGCGCGATGATCTCGGGCAGTACGCCACGTGGAATAATACGTACGGCCAGGGGTTTTAGTTACGTGTTGAAAGTGAACGGAAATATTGGATGTTACTTGAGATTTTGATAATAAATATTTATAATTTTAAGCGGTCACGGTATTTTGTATTTTTACCTGTTCATCGGCTTAATTTGGATTCGATACAGATCTAAATGATTTACGTTTGGCGAAAGAATTCCTTTATATTTAGCCGTCGACAGCTTGTTGAACAGCTTGTTGTAGACCATACCCAGCACTGCTGGGTATGGTCTATGCTGCACATAGGCGGCTAAGTCATTTAGCTGTGCCCAAGAAGACCGTGATCTATCAGCGCCGGGTTTAATTGCCTTCTACGACACCTATATCCCGACACTCCACCCCGTCACGAACAAATATATATAAATAACAGATATAATAAAGTATTTTCTAAAACTAAGTAAAACAACGAAAAGGAATGCAGTAACCATTTTTTTCTTGTTTTAATATGTATTGTTCATGAACATATGAAGTGAATTAATAATTATCATCAGCTTTTGAAAGTCCATTGCTGAACATAGGCCTCCCACAAACCGCGCCAGTCTTCCTGGTCCTCAGCTTCCGGATCCAGAAGCAGCCTACTTTTTTTTTCATATTTTCAGAACAACTAGTAGAAGTGCCTTAAATCTAAAATATTCAAGCCATGCGACCAGTGAATCAGTGAATTAATAAAAGTGAATAAGTGTAAGGAAATAAAAAAGTTAACTTTATTATAGTAACTATGCTAATAACTAATATATTTACTGTTCGGTTTATGTGCAATTAATAAAATATTTTCAATAAAATCTTTCAAAAAGTGTTTGGCACTTTATAATGTTTAGCTACTCTACTAGAATTCAAGGTTTAAAAAAAGTATTTGACAAGACGCGTTATCAATGTTAAATGAAATTATGAAATCATCATTGAATGTTGTCATTATCAATGTTGTCAAAACAATATTGACACTTCGAAATAATGAAATGAAATGTATTTTACAAAGTATTTTATCTCAAAAACTGTATTGATATTTCCCTCTAGAACATATAATATAAATTATAGGGATGGATCAAGAAAATAGAGTAGTGGTACTGGTAGACATGGATTGTTTCTACTGCCAAGTAGAAGAGAAGCTGAACCCAGAATTGGCGGGAAAGCCTATTGCAGTCGTTCAATATAACCCATGGAAGGGTGGAGGGTGAGTTTGTTATTAAATGAACTAAACTAACACTATTAAAAGAAAATATTTATACATATGTAGGGATAGGCAGAAACTTAGCATTTCCATTTACTGTGGTCCTCGCAAACTCTTCACCCCTTGTAGATTTATTATAGTCCTTATATATGCTCGTCTGTTGAAGAAACTTTTCCATCTGTCTTATTTGATTCAACGTCTCCGTTGTTTAATCCAGTACACTCTCACCTTTATACATAAAAATATATCTTTCAGATCTGAACTGACATTCATGTGAAAATGATAAAAAAATCAATGTTTTCAGAATAATTGCAGTGAATTATGAAGCCAGAGCGAGGGGAGTAACTAGGCACATGAGGGGTGATGAGGCAAAGGAACACTGCCCAGACATACAACTACCGTCTGTGCCATGTCTAAGAGGAAAGGCAGATATCACAAAGTGAGTATAAAGCATAATGATAATTTACCTTTTTTTTATTATGTAAAAGATCAGCTATAACATCACATGACAAAGAGTATGCAGGTGTCTAAACAAACAAACAGATGCAAAAAGCACTATATTATAAAATATTCATGAAAAAACTTTATCATCAATTGTACTAGACTATCAATCATCAATATTATTGTGCCAGATCTCTTAAAATTGGCATGTTCAATTGATTAACAAATTATGCTGAGCACAGATTGTGTCGTAAGACTTGGAATTTAAATGATGGATAATTATTTATTGCAGGTATAGAGATGCTGGTAAGGAAGTTGCGAATGTCCTCCAGAAATACACGCCACTATTGGAGAGGGCATCTATAGATGAAGCATATTTAGACATCACAACTCTGGTAAATCTATCAACTATAACTTATTATCAATACAGAATGTATATAGAAGTTCACATTTAGATATAATGATGTCTGGTCACTATAGCATCACTGGCTTTTCCTAATATGGTGATCATTTCCAAGATAAGGTTAGTGTTGCTGGATTATAATTACAAAAATTATGTGTCACTTGCCAACAGGTTCAAGAAAGACTAAATACTATGAATGTGAATACAGTTACCAGCGCCATGATGCCAAACACATTTGCCTTAGGATATGACAGTTTTGATCAATTTATATCTGAAGTGCATAATTGTGGAAGTGATTCAATTGAGTTTGACTATGAACATGCTAAGAGACTTCTGGTGGGAGCTCTGATTGTTAGTGAAATAAGAGCTGCAGTATATGAGGAGACTGGTATGATGTTATATTATTGTGGCATTTGTTGCTCTCTGAAAAAATGCACAAATGCTTTTTGATCTTGATTATTTTTTATGTGACATTTTAATGTTCAATTCACAAAAATATCAATTACAGGATACAGGTGTTCAGCTGGCATAGCCCACAACAAAATATTAGCTAAATTAGTTTGTGGCATGAACAAACCTAATAAGCAGACGATTTTGCCCAAACATGCTGTGAATATTCTGTACAAGTATGTTCTTTTGAATTCAGTTTTATACATTTATAGTTTTAATTGAACATTATATATAGTTCTTATATAACGACTTTTTGGTAAATTTTGTAGAACTCTACCACTTAAAAAAGTAAAACACCTTGGTGGTAAATTTGGAGACAATGTACGTGAAATATTAAAAATAAACACTATGGCGGAATTGCAACAATTTTCCGAGAAAGAACTTCACAATAAATTTGATGAGAAAAATGGGTGAGCATAACATAACACTTAGAATTGTGTAAATTAATGAATGGTATTGTAATACTCGGCACTAATTAATCAATAAGTTTTTATTTATAGGACCTGGTTATATAATATTGCCAGAGGTATAAATTTGGAACCTGTACAGGCAAGGTTTAACCCGAAGAGCATAGGGTGTTGCAAACAACTACGTGGCAAATCAGCCCTAACTGACTTGGATAGTTTGCGTAAGTGGCTCCGAGACCTTGGAGATGAAATAGAAGACAGATTAGAGAAGGATGCACTTGAAAACAATAGAACTCCCAAACAAATGGTTGTTAGTTTTTCAACGCAAGTGACAAACAGACAAGATGCAAGTAGCTCGCGCTCCTACAACTTCATGGTTGATGATGAGCTTTGTGGAGAGCTTTTCTACAAAAAAGCGCTAGATCTACTCATGGAGAGTGCAGAAGGTGTGAAAGTAAAAGGTAAACTCGAAAATGATATTTTTGAAGTCATGTCAAGATTATACTCTATGATAAAATTCTATTCATATAAGATCTTATAATTTACTAATGTAGTTTAACTAATTTATGCATGGACTGCCTCGTTGGCCGTGTTGGTTGCAAGTGCGACCCCTTGATCGGCAGTCCGATCAAGGGGTCGCGGGTCGAACACTACAAAACTTTATAACT
>DWEI01001804.1:0-15762 GCA_018245875.1 Mysoria ambigua
ATTGTCAATTGATTTATAAAATATGATTTTTATTGCTACAAATGTAACGAAAACTGGCACAGGAGTTGGTAATCAAGATATTAAATATTACGTTAATAAAAACATTGTTTCCGTACTTGGAAACAATTTTACGTAATTTCAATTATTATAGTGCGATCGGTTTCAACAAAACCTGTATGTGAATGTTGGATACTTATAATACATTAGTGACGATATAAAAACACAGTCAAAAACCTAATACAAGTCTACAAAGTAAATTTCTTGATAATTTCTTTAGTTAATTGATAATTTCTTTATATTATTATTATTATTCGAGTACGACAAACATACGGATATAACACTATTGAGGGAAGATTCAACCTTTCTGAACATACGGGACCGCTAAATCCTTTCACCCTAAGTACCGAAATTACAACTCGATTGTCTGGAAACATCGCTGATTTAACTCACCCCAAATAACACTATTGAACAAAGTATACAAATAGATATATTCGCGTGAGTTCGGCGTATCAAAACTGCTCGACCGCTATGGGGTGCCCGACCACTATACTCAGACCTCATCCTCGTTTCATTCAAAATAATTTTAAACAAAAATGGCTTGGTGAGGGAGTCAACACGGGTCACAATTAAATGGTGTTGTCAGTACCCCCTAATATTCAATTGTTTCATAGCACAAAGTAATACAATAAGTAAACAGTTTCGTATGCACTCGGTACTTCGAATTTGAGTAGAGTACGAAACAAATAGAGGTTTTGTAAAAATAGTAATCGTTATAAACGGTAAACCCAGCACAAGTCAATATTCCAAGTAAGGGCTAGAAAATTTAAATTGAGGAAAATTTTAGACTAGGCTCCAGGCCACGCTGTTGTTTCGTTTTTCCTTGTTGCTATTTCTTAACTTATGATTTTCATTTTAACAGTACGTTTTATTTTGAACAGCAAGTACTAAATAAATTTATTACAATATATCACGAAACAACGAATCTTGATAATCACCCAAGGCATAGATACAACTGCTTTTAGTTTTATTATATTTCGTATTAAACTCGATTTCACAACTCTATCGGCGAGTACTGAGTTATGTTGCGTAAGACTGACATTTTCGTGCCGCCTCTGTGGTTTCCGTTCTCTGTGTCCCATTAATACGCTGCCAACAATCGCTGCTGTCGGTCCGCGTTAGTGTCTGGCGCGGGTTTAATTTTATATTCATAGCGATCTGCTAATCCTCTACCGAAGTACAGCGTACGGTCTGCAAAACAGTCTGCGAAATGTAACGAACTGTACTCTCGTGAGTGCATCCTTGCTCGCGATTACAATACATTACATTGGGAAGTATGATTGAAGGAAGTATGATTGGGAAGTATGAGAAATGTTGAAAGAGCTGAAAAACATTTTTTTTATTTATATTTTTATGGCGGTAGTATAGTATTTCGCTCATCTGGCGAATCGATTAATATATATAAATAAAAAAAAACTTGCCTTGTTTCTTAGCGGCATCATAATTTTATTAAAACTCAAAGTCAACATTTTATTTGCGCGGGTCGACATACAGATCGCACAAATATTTTTTGCCGACAGTACTGCTGTTCGTAACAATCTATCACCTCATATCTGCAAACTATGCATACCCACAGTTACAAAGCAATCCAGGGCACATCTGCATTGAGGGGCCTAATGTTGACTGACAGGTCTCATTGTCGCAACGAAAACGTTTGCGTCGAATCAACGCTTTTATTGGGCGAACTGATACCGACACATAATATCGGTAACGGGCGGTGGCTAGACGGAACACGTTGTCGTACTGTTTCAACGCGTTTGAAAATTTTTGAATTTGGAACAAAAATAATTCAACCTTTTAAAGAGACGATGATTAAATTTATAAAAGAGTTAATCATTCAATAGATTATTTTGTCTTTAAGACCAAATTTTACTCATGGTTTGTTTATCGATTTAAAATATTGGAAAATGAAAAATGGCTTTAATCAAAAGAAAATAAGTATTTGATCCGACTGTCATTAGAAATAATATATCAAATCATAGAATTTGCTGAAATAAGCTATTAGGTAGTTAAATGGGTAGTTAAAGTAATGAGTAAACAAAATATTATATTTGATAACGTTATATATTTTTAATATGCGTTTCATTAATATTCTTTAATATCACATTATTATAAATTATATTACATTAAATTTTATTGACCAAATAAAATTACTATTGTTGTTTCAAAAAAACTGATAAATACAAAGATTTATATTGAAATATCAGTTGCAAGATTAATTCAGATAGTAAATCAATTACAAACATTGCAAAATAGACTTACCAAAGAAACTAGCTATTGTGACGTAAAGTACTTATCTTACTTAACGTAAAGTACTTAATAAAATTATCTTAAACCCAAAAAAAATTGTGTGTATTAACTGCTATATACTCGTATGTACCTCATAGAAATTAAGTACTACTATATTATGTTCAGGCTAGCTAATATTTCCAAAGAGTTGATCGAGGCTTGTTATAAATGACTCAAGGCGCCACGTGCTTATAATTCACCTCTACTGGTCACTACTACATTCACCTTTAAAGAATCATAATGGTATGAGAAACAAAGGCTCACGCAGTGAAGACATCGAGCTGACATCCACGGCCGCGCCGCGTACGGCGGCCGCGGAGTGAGACATCGGACGAAGTCACTCATTAATTTTCAAAGTCAGCCAGTGCGCGACGGCGTTGCTAACGCGTACAGCGACAATAGCTAAGGACACTCGCACACGTCGATGTTTATCTCTAAATAACTCTATGGATGTACCCTGGCACCCCTTTATCGTTGTGATCAACCCGTTTCCGTCCACCGTTGGACACAGACCTGTATAATGCCATCGCTACAATAAAAGCTCGGTCTTCGGGTCTTCGTTTCCTATCACATGCAAACTTGACCCATGTCGTGTATGTCCCTTCATACGGAAACGAGAATAAACTTATGTCAAGTTTGTTTTGTTTCTCATTCACTCCTAATTCCTTTGAAATGTCACAGAAAGAGACAAAGAAGAGTTTTAATAAAAAACGTAACTTCATGCCTGTAATCCCCGACGAGTGGAATAGGTGGTGAACCTGTTGCCATGCATCGGGCACATATCCAGACTCCGAACCGCTACAAGAAATTCTAAATTTGAAAATTTTGTAGTGTTCGACCCAGGAATCGAACCCGGGACCTCCCGATCGGCAGAGGCACTTGCAACCAACACGACCAAGGAGACAGTTAACGAGTTTTAATGATAATAATTTATGAATGCTGATAATTAATGTTTCTGGTAAATGGTAAAGTAATCAGTCCATATCTCATTGACTAATCAGTGGGGTATGACTCGTGATAAAGTATCAGTTATAAATTTATTTCGCCTTTCATCTGTACACTTGTAAAACAACAAAAAGCTACGGGTAATATGAGCTATACTTATATAATATATACATACTACTACATAGATATTGCCCCATAAGTGCCCCAGTGAAAACTGACCAGGTGGGCCGGCCTATATACTTACACTAAAAATAAGAACAATGTCTGTAGACTTCTGAAATTATTTGTGCCAAATCTGCCAAAATTGCCATGAATCTGCCAAGCATCACTCGGTTTTCGTGGAGAACCATGGCCTTAACCCCATTCAGAGAGGCAACCTGTGTGCAACAGAACAGATACAAGAGCACAAAAAAGTTGGAAAAGTCCAGTTGATGGTGCGAAGCATGCCCGTGTGTAACGGCCCTTATATTCCACGACTGACCAAGTGCTTGTAATGACAATGCCGGTAAACGCGATTCGTGTTACACGCTCAGTGTTTTGTCATTCAGCCGGTATTGATGCGCTCCACGAGCGCTGAATACGCTGAGTGGACGCCAGCGCATTCCTTTGATACATTGTTGTGTTCACGTTAAGTGTTTACGTCGCATCTACGTCGATGATTCCATATCGAGAATGTGTCTGCGCTTTCGTTTTTACATGCATGCACTACTATATACATGAAATATGTATATTTATGTTTTACTTAAGGAATAATGTGTTATCCCTCTGTTTTTGTAGGGCGCTAAAAGAGGCGACTGATGAAATTTTTTTGTTTCGATTTCGCATGAAACTAAAACAGTGGTCAAATTTGAGTTATATGTATTGTCAGCTAATAATCAATTGTTGGTCGAACGTAAGTATTACTTGTTCGTATATGTATTTTCCAATAGTTAAAAATATCATCACGTTGCTAATCTAATCTTATCACAGAATGCAGGGAAAGTTCGAAAGAGTGTTTCTTGAAATCGGTTCATTCTTTACTGTTGTCATGAATTCAGGCTAACGAACCACCTGTTCCAATCGGCCCTTGTAATGCCAACGCATCTGTAAATATACAGTTTGTTTTAAAAAAAACATCCGCTTTACACTTTTAAAAAGTAATTTTCATCCTTCAACAGAAAACAGAATTAATTGGAGCACAATTCATTTTCAAAAAAGTTTTTAACTCGTTTCGCCAAACAAGGGTATTTTTTTTAGAATTTATCGAATTTTCCAAGTTTCAACCCAGCTACAGCGGCTCGAACTTCAAAGGGGTAAATTTTGACTTTTGTAACTTGTGGCAGCGAAAATATATTTTTAAGGTTTCCAGCGACGAAACCAGATTCGAACGCTTTAAACATTAAAACAACTCAAGAAAACCTTAAAATCAGCGACAGTCAAGTAATACGAATATCTTCACGGGTTCCGTTGTAATATATTTTTTTATAAAACTGTACATGAATTATGAGATAACCTTTTAGACTAACACAATGCTATTGGCAACCTGCTCCCCACAGAGTAAAACGTTAGATACGGCTCTATAGTTAAGAATTAGAATCTGTATTTCGAATAGTTATTTTTGTTGATTGTTAAATACAGAAATATGTTTCAAAAAACAAACTGAACGCTCAGTGGTGTCTACCAATCAACAGGATGCGTGATATAATTGATTGAAACTTACGATCTACTAAATAGCTACTGTAACTGCACTTTTATGTTACATATTTTAAATAATAAAGGTTAACTCATTGCATTTAGTATGCAATAAAGTATATAAAGGTCATATTATTAAAATAGTCGTTGGTCGTGTTGTTTGCAGGTGCGACTGCCGATCGAGACGTCCCAGGTTCGATTTCTCGGTCGGTTCGGAGTCTGGATATATGCCCGATGCATGGCAATAGGCTCACCACCTATTTTAACATATAGTGGGAAGTCTACATAACCGGTGAATCGTGGGAATGTTCTGCATAACTGCCTACCACTTTGGAAATTAAAGACGTGAAGTTACGTTGTTTTAAAATTTCAACTGTATTTAAACATATCTATCTAAAGTCCCCGTAAGGGACCTGGCGTGAAGATATAGATAGACATATAATCTAATTTTAAATTCATCGCTTCCAAACCTTTTCTGTGCTTATACAATGAAAAGGTAATAGTTACACATAGTTAAACGTACCAGCGGACGCACAATACAGCGCTCCACAGAGACAATACCCAAAGACGTTGTCTCAACAATGTCTGTCAGACTACCGCCACGGTAGCTCACTAATCTCGTACACTACCGTAAGTGACAGTCGCAACGTGAGTTGCGTGAGCACGGAACGCACCTTTCACGGCCCTTTGTGTTCTAACAATTACACAGTGTCGTGGAACGGAACACAACTCCATGCGAGCGTCGTTAAGAACTGTTGAGTGGCTTCAACAATTAGCGTTCCCGATTAGTTTAATGGAAACCTATTTTTTTTAGGTGTGTTTTAATTGTTGGCAACACCTGCCGATGTGTAATGATGTATTGTTCCATCTTACGTAGTGATATATTACTAGAATACGTAAATGAAACAATATATGTCTTATATAATTATTCTTGTAGCTTGGTTGTGATTTAGTTTGCTTTTCAACGTAATAGAGCCGTATCGAGCAGAGACTTGGTTACCATGGGAATCTGCATCCATTAACATTTATATGCATTGAATATATAGTCTATATATGTATGCATATTTGTACAATAAGAAATATAAATTAATAAAAATGTATCCTGGTCCTAGTACCTATTATACTTGAAATAGGAACAATATTTTCCTTAACTTAAACTCACGGGGAATGTTCCTTAAAATCGAAACCACTTACCGTTGCTATCCCGAGGGAAGGGTGTTTACTGCAGTTGTTTATTATTTACGGCGAGTTAAACTATGGTTACAAGTACAATATGTTTCGATTCGTTAGCTATGGGAGAATCTCCGCGGGGTGTTATGGGGAAGGGTGCTTCGGCGATTCGCGACGTATGGTGAATGTTATGGTGGTCGTTTGGAGGGATTCAATCGATTTGTTTGTTATTTTGGAGTGATTTTGTAGTTGGCGTTGTAAAACTTAAATTACGTAAGCGACATTAGTACTCAGAGATTATTTTAATTTTAGTCTAATGTGAAAAGTTTTGGCTAAAATTAATAATGCATTTTGCTGTGTACCAGATACTAAGGCTTAGTAAACTTTCGAATGTTAGAGTGACATTTCATATAAATGTAAGTCAATATGAGTGTTAGCGTAAGTCATTTCATATTGGACTGTAACATTCTTTTTATGTATTATATAAACAATGTCCTTACCACAACTTGTATGCCGTCAAAATGAACCTTAATTTTTTATATATTCAGTCTGATAAACAGACAGACTAACCACCCGATGATCAGTGGTCTCCCTCACCTGGATACATACGAAACAACACCCTACAGAAGTAACCAATTCCTTGCCGGCCTTGTAGGAAAGTTCTCTTTACGCTTGAAGAGCCCCATGTCATAGTGTTCAGGCCACATTCGAATGGAAGCTCATTCCACATCTTGCATTCAATTCAATCATTTTTGTAATATGTTAATTTACAAGTCCAAGCAGCACATAGTTCTACCTATTAATAGCATATTCTCATGCGAACACACGCAAGACTTGGTTTTAAATGTACCCTCGTATACAAATAAAACAATTTAATTTCCCAAATCGTCTCCTCTGAGTGAATCATCTCACTATCCCATGAGGCCCCCACCCTCGCACCCTTAATATCATTGATAAATTAATTGTCCGACAGTGTAGTGGTTGTAGTGCAGTGCAAATAAACCGCCTCGTTGGTTCGAGTGCGGATTCGTTGCGTCGCGCGCTATTGTGCAGTACTGTCTGATGCAGTTCAGGTTTTGTTCCGTGCAGTTGTTTGCTAATCTATGGAATACGGTATTCGTTTAAGTTTGTCAATCCACATTTGGCCAACGTGACATAGGTATCTACGATGGCTGCAACATTTATCAGTCTAAGAGACCTGTGTACAAAGCTAGAAAAATAAAAAGATTGATGAATAGTATGGTTTCATTGTAACCTTTTTTTTATAAAATAAAGAATTTTTCATGTAAATTGGTACCTATTACTATCGCACACTACGCTTTGAATCGTCTCACGATGTCACACAGGACAAACTGTCCCGTAGACAACAAGTCAGAAATAATGTCGCCTAATCAACAGCTCATCTAGTTGAGTGAGTAAAAAATTACGTAATATCACTCACGACAACAATACTTCGTTAAATCCTTGCATGCGCACTGTCTCAGGTACAGTGCACAAAACGATTTGTGCTACTGAACAAAAGCGGACGTGCGAAACTGAAACGTGTTAAATAGACTAGAAGGCTGAGAGTGCCTTGAAAAACAATTTGACAGCTGCGTCCTTGAGGCGCCCGCGGTACAGTCGTGTGGAACACCGTGCCGTATAAATCTTTGAACAACGTCAATGAGAACGAACGGTCCCTCGCCCCGGCATAAATTGTAATATGTTAATTTATATTTAATATAATAAATTCGTAGTGAATAGAGAAATGTCCGGGGACAACGACATATTGTCCTTGCGGTACAATGGCTAAGCAACCTTCAATTGCGTTAATCCATTTTATTGCGTGTCACGAGCAGTTTTTGTGGTGCACGGGTTTAAGTACGGATGATAAAGAAATGTTTATGAGTTGGAATGATGAGCGCGTACTACGCTATTGTTTGCTGGGTGAAATTATTACGAAACCGAATAGCTGACGAAAGTCTTTTTATTATAATTAAATTCTATGTTTACTAATACGTAAAATATATGTAGATTTCATGAAAAGTGACTAAATGAGTACCCTTGGCTTAAGGTATTAGAAAATATTTATTTTAGTTAAAATTATTCCAAGAATTCTACATTTAAATTTCTATAAGTCCTACATCAGGGCGCCGTCGGCTGAAAATTTTTTAGTCACATGAAAACATTTAGCAACCGAACTATTTTCATTATTTTACACAAACGGTAGTTATGCAGCAGTTATATGCAGTACAAACAATCTTTCTCACCAAATGTATACCCTTGACACCTCCGGACATCTTCACAGCGGACAGAAACGTTAAATCACGTTTAATTGTCATAGAAAAATGCTTTCTATGTAAATAGGCCTAGACAAGATTAGCCATTGAATGGCGTAATTAGAAGATTTATATGCAAAGCCTCGTTTGCGGTGCACTTTATTATGCAATGAATGGGAGCGGGTACACGGGCTAATGCTAGTTGAGTGCGTCATTGTACACCAATTCGTGGGTCACTCCCATTGCGACAGATTTATGACGCGTATAGTGATTTAATAAAGGATTATATTTATGGTTGCATGCATTCCCAGGAATAGGGAAACCGTTGGTCATCCCAGTCCAGCATCTGTCGCTTTAATGAGCGCTGCATATGAATTAATGAGCATTGTTTATATCTTCTTACTCGTAGTAGTGTTTTATATCTTCATTAGAAACTGTACGACATTCAAATCTTGTTTAGCTGTGAACAAAATAAGCTTAACAAATTAAAAGTATTATTTTATGGAATTTTGAAGTAATTTAAAATTATATAATTCTAATCAAACTGTGTTCCTATATCTTTTTTATTTAAGCGAATTATTGAGTTGTTGTAATTATACGAAATTCCAAGCCAAAATTCAATTTTTCTATTCTGATTTAAAAAATACCAGTATGTGCATTGACCGCGTCTGCCGATCGTACCACCGCCTATTCCACAGCGAGATGTCGACGTAGCTGGCGTAATGTGGGGCCGCACTACACTACTACATCCTCTAGGGTCATAGGCGTGAAGTTACTTATTATAAAATTATATTTTCGGCTACTAATAAATTGAAATTCAATGAAATTTCTTACGTCCCGGCTAAGGCATGTCATAAGTATACGCTCAAGTAATGTTAGGTAGGTATTAGGTTAGGTGTGTTCGGATAGAATTTGTAATCTCGATTTAATATCTTCCTCGATCTTTGATAGATGCTTCCCATAGTGTTCCTTGTGAAGTTTGCGAAAAAAAAAACATGACACGGGTAATTTTTGATTGACAGGAGTGACTGCTTTGTTGTCGTAGGATTCACAAACAACTGAGTTCACAGGTCGCTTCGGACGACCTTTTGTCGAAACGCAGCGACCTATTGTCGTACGGCGTCGGGATCTTTTGTCGGAACGTTAGAATACGTCACATCGCGACAAGGAAACAAAGGCTCCTTTGAACACATCCCTTTGAAATTCTGTTACAGTCCCACTTTCTTGATGAAAACAGGAAGAGACAAGGCATTTGAATAACTCAATTCAAATTTATACAGAGCACAAAAAAATTTGACGTAAAAGTCGTTATTCCACATTCTATGAGAGAAAGCAAGTAAGGGCAAAAAAATCAATTCGCTTATTAACAGTGTGCCTTTTTGTATCTACTTTTTTACCTTTTACCCTTCAGTGTCATGAGATGTCAGTCTAGTCTAGAATTTCAGTCGTTCACTGTCAAATTTTGGCCACATGTACCCATCCCTCCAGTCTCTGTCTCTATTAACCAACAAGAAAATTTCCTCCGACTCATTCTAATCAAGACGGGATCGTTGAACACTAATACTTCACACAAAAACAACCTAACAGATCTTAAATTACAATCGACGAGACTCAAATACGGCTCACGTTTAATCGAAACTCGGAAACTTGCTCTGATATTTTTCCACGTTCATCGGAACCCCGCGGATACAGTGGCACGGGAGGGAAGGAAAAGGCAAGCCGAGGAAACAAAAAGTTGGTTAACTTCTGTGACTTGCCAGTGAGGCTTCTGTTTTAAACTTCGGCCGAAGTAGTACGAAAGTTTCGCTGTTTTTGATTCAGGATGACTGTTCTTGTCGCATTCCCGGCTCCGCTCCGAGCTAGCTATCCCATACATTTTTTTCTGAGTAGAGTAGCGTTGTCTTTTACGTCTTTGTTTTTTATAAGATACTTATGGATGTACACGCGGACTAACGTTAATTAGTTATTTCAGGTCGCGGATATCGAGCGGCCGGAGTTAGATATTTGAATCTGCGAAAACACTAAAATATCTTCTATCCGTATATTGGGAGCCAAACGCAGGTGCTTTGCCTGTTATTAAAAATTAATTGAGATGTTTTTTTATATTTTTGAGAAAATTAAACTTTTTACGTAGGATCTAAAGCATCTTAAAAAAATCGATGATTAAAATTATTTTACAAATTGATTACAAATGAAATTGAGCGTTTTTTGAAAGGGAATATTTATACACAAGAATAGAGTACATCAGTAAAATATTTTTTGTATATATTTATAAACTTCTAAAATTCCCTGTTTGAATTCTAGTTTGAACCATGTGTATAATATTTGTTATGTTGTGTTTGCGATCCAATAAGCGAAATAAATTTTTCGTTTCCTTTTAGTAAATTAAACATTTTCCTCAAATGTTAGGGACATATTTCATCGGCATGTCAACAGCCAATAGTTAGACAAATATATTACAAACCCGAATAGGTTATCGTCATTATCTTCATCATTATTCCTGCTCTGTTATCAACTGATTCAGGGGTAATAGATAGACCTGCATATATGTATTTCAGAATCGGCCTCCAAAACATATAAAAAAATAAGTTTCACACTAAGATTTTAAAAGATAATTATGTGATGTATTTTCAATTCCAAGGCTTTTATAAAACATGCTACGACCAGTAACCATACATACATACATAAGGTAGGAAACGAAATTCGACTAAGCCCTCCTGGTTTTCAATATTCCTTTGGATCGTCTCAACGTACTGTTTGTCTATACATCCATCATAACAAGATCCCCTCAAATCTATACACTCCCACCTTGTATATTCACTTATGAATGAAGTAAGGGAAGGGTGGTAGGTCTAGATAAGCCGGACAGGGCCTGTGTATTTGTCTTTAGGCTTAGACAGGTATGGACGCAATATCTGAGACAGGAAATTAGGTTTCCGTGTTTAAATGCGGTGTGGTTTCTGGTGTGTTGGATCGGTGTGAACAAGAGGGAACCAGTAAAGTTATTCTGCTTTCAGTTCAAGGAAATTTAAACAAAAACGCTAATAGATTGTTAAAAAAGAAACTAACAAATACGTTTTGAAATAAAATAGGCCAGATGTCAGCAACGAGAACAGTAAAGTTTCAGTTTCCTGTATGTATTCTTTTGATAATTAAGATATGAAGAGAAAATGGCTGACGAGAACATGTTAAAACGGATAGACAATACAATGTTGATAGATGTAAGTTCCGAGGGAGACCAGGACTGATTTTTTTGTTCAAATTAGTTAATGCTGTCTGTTGGAGGAGTTATTTTGCATCGAAACCGGCATGCATGTACGAAGGGAGTGATGTCTACTAACACTTTATGACATAATGACATTTTTACTGGAGATCATCAAGAAGAACCCCGTATGAGTCTGAAACCAGTCGGACCATCTTGCAAACACCAACGTGAATTTAGGCGGTTCGCACACAATGCTATATTATACTTACGAAACATTTAACATAAGAACGTTATATGAAATAACCTGGTTCAGTTCTGAATAACGCCATCCATATCCCACATTCGGGATCGTCTTTTGCCACATTCGGCCGCAGCGCTCGATAAGCGAATGCATTACAGCCGTCGAACGGAACTGTTTCTGTGCAGTTGCACGAGCACAGCCATCACAGTCTCAATATACGACCAGAACTCTACGCGGCCGTGAGAGCGCCAGTGATAGAGCTGCGTCGCGACCATACATTCATAAGCACCCTCCATGTAGAGTAAGGACAACTTCGATATGTAATCGATGTATTTCATTTTTGACGTTCATAAACTTTTTAATAATAGACAGGTATTATTGTTTTCGAGTATGGGTTCCGATTTAAATATTATCGGTGAAAGAACCTGAGCGAGATGGAAATTTTCAACTAAAACGTTTCTACTCCAGCGACGCTTGCATTAATCCGCTTAAGATTACACGCCCATGAATAAAATCCATCAATTTAAACATGCTTACTCCACTCCGTCTCTTATTGGCTTCATAATTAGCGGAAAACTTCATACCGTGTGCAGCCGTGTTAATAACAATATTGTGACTATTTACAGTCAGTTTTGATCTTTACTACCTGTAACTAAAATCTATTATTCATTGCATCGTCGCGAAGCGCAGTCGCTGGTTTTACTAGCATGTGTGGCCGTGGAAATTTCGACTTTATCGCGTGACTATAGAGCTCGTTTTCAACTGTAGATATGTTAGACACAATAGCTGGATATTTTCGCATGGTTGCCCAAGTCCCCAAGCGGAGCCACGTGGGACGCCCCGCGGTGGCGCTGATTGTCGACGAGTGCCGTTTCACGTCGACAACCCTGATATTAGAAATTTAAAACCGGTCGATAATAAACATTGGACAAGCAACTTGTTGGGACAAAAAAGAAAACAAATATGTCTATTAGGAGAGTACGGTATATAGACGAAGCCCGACAGATCTGTAAGGATAGAGATACTTGGCACTCCGTGGTCTCTGTATACTCCATAAGGGCATGAAGATATAATGATAATAGCGGTTCTGTGATCGATAGATATCGTCTGCCATGCTGGCTTCCAGCGGGTTGTCACCGAGGTGTCAAGTTCGAATAGTGTTTCAACCAGTGTCTGATCGAAACTCGTATCGGAACCAAAATCATAATTTAGGTACTTTGGTAAAAAATTAATAAAACTCTAAAGTTATGTATAAATTTCATCGTAACATCATGCCTGTTATCCTCGAAGCAGTAGACACAGAATCGTAGTGTACTCCTATGTTTCACCAATTAGATTTAACATGCATTAACATGCACACACATACATATCTGCACGCCAGGTCCCTCATAGGGTGGACAGGGAGCACCGAGTGCCAAATATCTCTATCCTTGCAGACCTGCCGCGTCTCCTCCACATTCATAACTTTTTGCATACAAGCACGCCGCCGGTTTCGATGACTTGTGACTTGTGACGAATCAATCTGTTCTAAACATATTTCATATTGCATCAATGATTGTGAAATAATAATTTCGCTTGCGCTGAAATTTCAGCCATTTTTGGTGAAGACTAACACTGTGACTAAAACAGACCGGAATCGGAAATAGGTTGAACACAACTTGCAATTATCCTACACGGTAAGAGGTGGTATTAAATAAATTTTAAAATAACCGAACTTTTGAAAATACAACCTGATAATATAAACATTATTCCTGTGCAACTTAACCGCTAAATACCAATGACATTTTTATTTAATACGGAGCCACAGCAAAAGATCATAACTACTAAAATATAGATAAAAAATGTAAAATTTTATTAAAAACCGGGCACTGTGTTGTAAAGTCCTAAGAGTCGAAAGTATGAATCAAGTTTTTTTTTTAATTATCACAAACTTGACGACGCCGCGTTACAAATCGTCATTACGCGAGCAGTAAATTTCGAATTACATAAATCATTCTTATTTCAAATCACATTACCGTTACCATTTAAAATCTCAACAATAGAATGAATATTGCGGTCAAATATTAGAAATTAATTTAAAGATCGAATTGCATAACCGAAATCTGTATCTGAACAAAACGATGTTACAGCGTTTTGTCCTTCTAAATGATTTTACAACTCGCGTGAAATTATACGTTTCATTGTGGCACCTGATAATTATGGGCTGAATAACATATCAGAACAATGCTGACGGTAGCCGGAGTGTCGACTCATCGTTGGCGGGAGGTGGATGCAAGGCAAGAACAAAAAACGGGAATGTTTTAACGCCTTAACGATGATTCCATGCAATATTTGATATAATTGAATTTATAAAAAAAGACAACTATTGCGACAAAAAGGCAAATTCTTAACCTGTTTGGCCAAGGTTTTTACTTATTCTGTTTATATAAATATTTAAACTATCTAAGCCAGACTTTTCAGCTTAATGTTTCCATTCCTTTTATAGGGAACATTTCGAGATGGCCGAAACATTAAAATGTATTCTATAACGCTTAACGTTAAGTTTCGCTTACTCGTATATTATTACTTATTTCGCTGTAATATTACTCGCCTCGATTTTGACTACAAATTCTCCATCGATTTTATGGAAATAATACACCCGGTTGACGGAACAAGTAATTTGCATGTTCACAGTGAGAAATCCCACAGGCATAGTACAGAGTTAATTAAGCAACGTAGATATTCCCGGCTTTGTGTGGCGTATGGAAGCGTTTCTGCAAGTAATGCACGTAATAAACTAACTGATTACTATTTTGCTGTTCACAAAGGGAGGCACAATACAAAATAATCTACAAGAATTGAGGGGCGCACTAAAGAATGCTATTAACGGTACAATAATGGTAATAATAATGGGCCATCGGTCTCAAGCCTGCCGATACAACAGGAGCAAGCCAGATAATTCTCATTACATACATTTCTATTGGGTGTTGTCGGTCGATTCGGAAACGTATTATGCGAAGCCGCGGGCGGTCGGCGCGATCGCCGCTTTGTGGCACATCACTACCGAGTGGATCCCGCCAAAATTTAAATGTCATCGTTCCAATTCGAAATTCAATTACGTGTAATTAATGCCGCCCGCGCCGGTGGCGGAACTCGAACTGTTACCGATTTGAAAACAATGGCCAAACGCCAAGCCGCCGCCGCCGCACCGAAACGCAACTCATACACACCTTTTTTTCCAAATATTTTTTATCTGTGGAGCTGTTGATAGCTATTAGAATAATAATGATTAATGGACCGTTTGCAAGTTTTTTGTCTAATTTCGTACGTGTTGCGGAGATCTCAATCTATGTCACGTTCCGTAGCAAAAATAGTAGGTAGCTACAAATAAGTTAGCGCTTAAGTTTGAATTAATTACAAAAAATACATTACCAATCGTCACATAGCGTCTAGGTTAATTGAATTTGTAGATCGTGCGCCCGATTGTGTGTTGCTAGTTCACAATCATTTTTTTCCTGTTTTACAAATAATGAAATTACACTCTTTGTAATAATTAAGTAAGCAAAAGATTTGCAAATATGAATAGAATATATTTCAACACTTGAAATTATTTTAAAACATAATAGCAATGTTAGTGCCCAAATCTTTTAACAATTAGTTGTAGTAATTTTAATACTTTCTTTCTCGAAATAATTGATAATGTGTATTCAGATATTTCCAATTGATGAGCTAGACGGCTAACTTAGACGACCTGTCATTTTAGTAAATATTTTTAATACGTTATTGATACATTATCTGCCTCGTTGGTCGTGTTGGTTGCGGATGCGACTGCCGAACGAGAGGTCCCGGGTTCTATTCCCGGGTCGAACACTACAAAAAAATTCTAATTTAGATTTTCTGATAGTGGTTCGGAGTCTGTATATGTGCCCGATGCATGGCAATAGGCT
>DWEI01001805.1:0-15758 GCA_018245875.1 Mysoria ambigua
CTTATAATAACCGCAGATAAACATTAATCATAATAAAAATGAACATAAAACAAAGTCTTTAAACAATAATATAATATTCACAGTACGTTGAACACAAATACCTTCAGTGTCAGATATTAAGCTAGAGAGTGGACCTGTCCACATTTCAAGAAGACTTCAAGTTCAAGTACATACCCACACTCACACACACACACAAGACCGCACACAACCCTCTCTTACTTTCCTCAATCTTTATTATTAATGTCCTATATAGTTTGTTGTCATATTATGTAATATTTGGTGTGTTTGTATGTCTGATTTTATATGTACCAGCTTAACTCATATACATATGTTTATCGGAATGACATGACAATTTTTAGGCTTATTATCATTACTATACCTTTTGGGATTATCACAGATTTAAAATTTATAATCTATAAAAAAAAAACTGGCTCTTTGAGTTACTTGTTAAATAACAGGTTTAGGTGATTAATTTTAGAATCCATGTTACATTGGTCGCCTTGTAATATTGTATATAGGCCTTCCTATAAATTCTGATTTGCTATTTGATGGTCACATTAGCTTTATACTACTTAAGCCTGGCACACATCATCGGGCAAGTACACAAAATCATTGTTCTTCTATTATTCCTTAATGGTCATTAACTACTAACATTTAATAACAATACCAATTTAAATATAATTATATAATCAATTTATCATCCTGTGCCTGTGTTGGCCTTATTACCATATCTTACCGCTTCGCATATTATTACATAAAATACAATGTATCAAAATCACTTTGGCAGTTTCAATGTGAGTTATTATTTAAGAATTTTCACAAAACTGCCACCAGTTAAGTATGAAGAGTTCAACGAGATTGAAGCTGACAGGGGAAATTGATATAACCTATTGCCATATAAATGGAGTTATAATTTCACGACAACATAACTTGGACTTGTGGATTGTTGCATCAGATGGAATAAAATCTCTTTGTTTGAATGCATTTTTCCTAACTTCCTAACTGAAAAATTCAAAATTCAACGTTCAACATTTATTCACTTTTGTAATAGTTCACTCTGGCTCATAACAGGGACACATGTCATTTACACAACAAACATAAGTCATATTCGGACACACCACATTTCATTTCACTAATAGTAAATCTAACATCACAGGTGACCACAGTTGTAAATTTATTAAATGGATGATTCATTATTATTGTCTATCATACAAATCAATATTTGCACCGGGTCATTCGATTCCACCAGTTTTTACTTTTTTCCTCGGCTGCCCAATTTCATCCTCCTCTTCTAAGTGTCTTTTACTTAATTTACTGTTACCATTCAAATCTATGTTTTCCTTATCTGACTCTTTTGTTTGCTTATCTTTATTGGCATAGTACTCTTCAATTTTGTGACTGGTTTCCCCGCACAACGGTTCTAGGATAATGCTTTCATCGAGCTCCTGGTTTTTTGGTGGTTCGGTCACATCTAGTTCTTCTTCATCTGATTCGATGACATTCACTTTAGTTCTAGGCTTCGATGGTCCAGCTGGAAGCATGTAGTTTTCCAATTGTATCACAATTGATTAACAATGTTCCTTAAAATTTAATTATACTGTACATATTACAGAACTTTTGATGAAAATTTGATGATACTGTACATATAAAGAACACAAATTAATTCCAAATACATGTCAATACTCTTATACACACCCGAATTCTATTAACATATGTCTCATTAAAAGAAATTAATTATCAATATCATTATGATGTTCATGAAAATAATAAAAGCCTAGAGGGACATAACAGACATATCAATATTACAAATGTAGTTTAATTTAATCATTAACATAATTACTAGTGCAAATATTGTATTGTCATGATGATTATACAACATATTACTGAATTGTATTTATCATACAGATGATTATTATTATTATTTATTATTCAATACTATCTGCAGAGTAAAACCTGATAAGCACTTTCTAAAATTACCAGGAAATCATTCACTCGGGGATCCTAATGAAGTATAGTTAGCGTAACTCACCAGCTACCTGGTCATCATCGGAGATGTTAGCAGTGTGTTTACTCTGACTGCCTATAAAGAAGTTCGTGATAGGTTTCTGCCACTTGGGAGTTTCCCGAGGGCATACTGGGTTTCCTCCTGAGTAAGTACGAGAACTCTTTTCACCGGCACCTAGTAATTAAACAATTGTATTATGTTTGACTGCTTCATTAGTCAGGTGGTTACAAGTGTGACTTCCACTTGAGACGTCCTGTTTTCAATGCCCAGTCAGGTAGAACCAGATTTTTCTTACTTAGAAATCCAAGTTTAAGTTGGTAGCAATATCTTAGTGTGGATTTGTGTCCAATTATTACTGGTGTGATAATCTCACAACTGAATCAATATTTGTAGATAATTGAATGTAAAATACATTGAAATCAAACTAGGATTGTATTATTATATTCAAAACGAAACATCAAAGGGAGTTAAGTGAGTTATATTCAAAACGAAACATCATCTATTTAGCAGTAGAAATGGTTTAACCTGTGCTTTTCTACAATTTATGCACAAATCGTTTTACAGATTTAAATCACGCCTATAATTAAATCTGTATTCTATACGACGTGCAAGCTACCGATAGCACGAAGGATTACAACTAAATAAGTTTGCAATATTTACACAAACTCATCCACTTGAATTTACTTAACATTACTATCAAAAGTTTAAATTTAAAGTCATATTTAGAACATCCTAATGCAACTCCCATACCAGATGTGCTTGGAGTGCTAGGAGGTGGAGCACTGCATCTAGCCTTGTTGCTCTTGCCAGCTGCAACTGTAACAAAAAATTCGAAATCTCTTTGCAAAATTATTTTTGTTTATTTCTATAAACTATTTCTGTTTGAGTTTTTTTACTAAAACGAGTTCTTACAAATCTAACCTTTAGCGCCTACAGACGCTCTAGTCCTCGCCATGTTTGTCCAGACCAGTAAAAATCAATGCAGTCGCTATTTGTCCAAATTTAAAAGTAATAATACTACCAACACCGGGCCTCTAAACACTACGACAAATACCATGTTTTTAAAAAGTGACAATTGACTTGACAAAATTTGGCGCCAATTTTGTTGTGTCTGTCCTGTCTCAACATAAAGCTACTTCTAATGAAACGCAAATATCTTGACATGATTAATAATTTTCGATTTTAAACTATTATTTTCAGTACAAAGCATTTCAATTAACTTTTTAATAAAATTTTCTATTTCAAATAATAATATCTCAAATTTTAATTGTTTAGCATATATATTATCCAAAATACCGGTAGCCGTAACTCCCGAAAAAGCTTTCTCAAAAAAATATAAAAAAGCAAGCTAGCCTGAAAGTCTTTTTTTCTTGGATAACGCAATTTGTATTAGTTTACCGTGTATTTTAATTTTGGATTTAATTTACAATTTTATTACGCTATCCTTTTACAAGTTTTTAATTATAAGGCATACATTTTGCAAACTTATCTACTGGTGAGTAATTTGAGCATTTGTTGATAATATTTTCGTCAACAGTTGTGTATTTGTGGTATATATTAGCAAGAATAAAATTTGTTATAAATTTTTTGTTGTTATTTCAGGTAATTGTTGGGAAACATATGTGTTATTGTTCGAGCAATATTTTAGTAAAATTTCAAATTTTGAGGACAACTTAAAATTTGCGTGTGTATGCATTTTTTAACGCCTTTGATACAAGGTTATTTAGGAATGTATACTCGTACCTGTTGTGCCGGAATAGTGCTGTATTTGTGACTCCTCAAATTACGTCAAGGTCTAACCACACCAAAGACTGTTAGTACTGCTTTCTTATTAACATTCCATTGATACCTCACTGTATTTTAAATAAAATTTCCGAACTTTCCCAGCTGAGTTCCTAAAGTACATTATTAATTCTTGGGCAAAGCTACTGTGTAGCGCGTCGGCGAAAGGATTTAGTGTAAATGTTAATAGTGATTGATAAAGTAAAGTTAAAAATATCATTAATATGTTAATACTTACACCAGGAGTAACATTCAACTACGCTATAAGACCGCGCGGCGCAAATGCCTACGACGTACATAATTAAATTTATTTGAGTGTAATATTTTCAACTTGGATATTAAATATATGTACAGGGTACATCTGTTCTGTATAACTAATATAAGATATAAAATTTTGGTGATATATTTAGCATTGTTAACAAATAGACTCTAAAACAGGGATGCTGCAAAAATATATTTAAGATATAACACATTAAAATTGGACAGGCAAAAATAAATAAATCTAAATTTGTTCCAACAACTAAATCTTAATTTATTCTAACCATCAAATATATTGTAAATACAGTGTATAATAACATGTAAAATCTAAATCTGTATCTAATTATATTTTTTAGTAATTCCACTAGCAATTGTCTCCAAGGATCCATTTCATACTTCATGGTACTTGAATAAGACTTGGAATAATCTTAGTTTTATTAATATTCATTTGAATTTAAAATATCAGCTCTAACCTCCCATTATTACTTTAGATTCTTATATAGTTCTTTTCTCCTTATATCTATGACATGTCTAACAGTGGAGTGGTATGGAAACTATAATAATTTCATAGAATATTCATTTTGATTTGCAGCTGTGAATATTTAAGATGGATGAGGAACCCGATATAGGCACTGAGGAGACGGAATTTGTGTACCCCAGGATTGAGAACATATATTCTAATGTTGGGAACATTAAGTCGGAGCCTATTGACTATGAAGAAAATGGTAAGCTCAGTCACCATCATACCAGCCATAATGTTAACAGCTTAGGCAATTTTAGTTCTTACTACTGATGACACAATTTTGTCAATTGTATATGTGATGATCGGTTAACATATTGAAGAGGTGTCCATAGTTTTGTTGAACTTGGATTTATATCTGTAGTAAATGTCGATGTTAAATGTAGGTTTTCTATCTCTCATCTTACTTGAACATTGCCAGAAGAGAGTTAACTAGTAATATGATTATGTGATTCCGGAAGAGGTAGGCAGAGGAATACAGCACACTTCCATGTTTCACTAGTAATATTTATACATCACATCAGGGAATGTTTTATGTTAGAAAAATGTGATAGTACTCAACTTCGGTATTTGAACTCAGGACTTCTCAATTAGCCATTGATCTGACAACAAATTTACCAACAAGGCAGTAATAATAAATTAATTAAATACAGTAGAACCTCTACAAGTCGAATTTGAAGAAGACACCAAAAAATTCTAGTTATAGAGGTTTCAACTTACCCCCATTTTGATTAGACATAAAGAGGTTGAGATTCATTCTTATTATTTTCAAGTGAAAAGTGGTACAATACATAAAAATTCAAGTTAAAAACCTAACAAACATCTTTATATACTATAAATCCATGAAATAAAAAATTTTTTTTTAAAGACTAAGTATGTCTAATTTTAGACTTTTCTAGCCATCCAATTCTGGCCATGAAAATAGCCAGTACCAATGACATAGAGTACATTTCTGACTTTTCTTGCAACAGTAGTCCACTAACATTGATATTTTGACTGCGACACTGCACAGCCCACTTAAGTAAGCACTCCTCTAAGCCAAAAAATTCTGCAATTTGTTGTTCTTTGTAGGGCAAATTTTCACAGCTTTCAATTTTTTTCATGATGTCTCATTGTTGTTTTAGTGTTGCTGGCAGAGTACACATTGATAGGCCAGATTGTTCAGCAATATCTTTCTTTCTTTTGACAAATCTACACAACTTCCTGCACTTTTAGATTTTCAGCAAAGTTTTACAGTTTACATTTTACAGAGCTGAAATTGATGTGTACTGTGGTAGAACCAATCTACTTCTGACAGTTTTTCATTAAACAACAAATGACTTGGTTTGTTAAGGTTCAATTAAAATAGGAATTAGTGAAAATAGCTCTAGTCAAGCAAGCATGTGTTAGTATAAGTCGTAAATTGCTTAAGTGGTCATCCAGATACTCTGCTCATTCTATTATCCCAAATTATTTTCTAACAAACGAGTTACTTACTTACTTTCTCGGCAAATTGAGTTATAAAAAAATCATTGCTGTGTTCGAGATACAAGATATAGAGGTCCAATTAAATTTTTCGAGTTATAGAGGGAAAATATATACCGAAATGGCTTGCAGGGACTCACTGATTATTTCGATTTATAGAGGGTTGAGATTTCGAGTAATGGAGATTTTTGGGCTTGAAGGAACGGCCTTATGGATGTTTTCGACTTATCAAAATTGAACTTAAAGAGGTTCTACTTTATAATAATAAATTCATTGTCTATGTTCATAAAAAAAATTCCCGGTTGAGTTTGTTGTGAGTTCTTCTCAGACCAGGGCGCGTTTGGAACTCTCGTAGAGTCATTAGATTTCAGTCGAGGAGTGTTTTCAAAGGGGTTTAACCCAATATCCACTACAGGTTGAGTTGGACCCTTTTGACACTTTTCAATTGACATACACAAGCGATTTCTGGAGATTCTAAGTGGAAAAGATATAAATGAATAAATAAATAAACATACTAGCAATGTCTAACATAGTTATTGCAATAGCATATTGTGAAAAAGTAGCACAGCTGAAATATGTTTAAAGCTATACTCATTGACTGAGCAGCTCTGGTAATGGTCAATCTTAAAACTAAATTTGCTGCCCAACAATTATGTTTATAGCAAATAAACAATCAATCATTGCTTTTTATTTCAGATTATGGATCTATGGAAATAAGTGAATATGTCCAATCCAATGAGTATTATGTGCCATTTCCAAATAAAATTATACTCGGCAGCAAGCCATCAACCAAAGCCTCCCTTGAACCAATCCCACAGACAAGCACAGCACCGGATGTGTGGGCGGAACAGAAGAGCTATGAATGTGATGAGTGCAGCTTGTTCTTTCCGACTGAAAACGAATTAGACTCGCATAAGATGACAACCCACTCATATCTGGTCCCACGGCCAATGAGCAGAGCTATGAAAAGCTCAACGATGTCCTCAGCGTCCTCCATAAGTTCCCATTCGTACATGGAGGATTCCAGTTCTCAAGAAGGCTCAATGAGTCGACAGATAGCAGTGAAAAGCACAGCAAAGAGCTCTCTGTTAAACAAAAGCTATCCATTATTAAAAGTGAGGAATAACATCGCTCGATCGTTCGGTAACAAGAAACCTGTCAATGTGAATCATGAGACAGTTGGAAAGGACTCGGAATACACGGACAAGCTGCTGTGCAAGCACTGTGACGTTCGCTTCCCAAACGAGATAGCGCTCATCAAGCACAACTACGAGTTGCTGCCAGAGCAGACATTCAATTGCGACCAGTGCAGTTGCACTTTTACCACCAGGGAGGATTTATACACACATTCGCTGTACCACAAAATGCATAACAAAGTTACAGTTCTGCCGGAGAACAAGGAGTACCTCCAGTGTACGGTTTGTTCATGCTACTTGAAATATTCAACCGGCTTAAAGAATCACATGTTTAAAAATCACCGGATCCACGATTATGTGGTTAAAGTGAACAAATTCGAGGGCCATTGTGTTGTTTGCAACAAATACTTATTGACACAACGGCAGTACAACAAACACATTGCTAATATCCACACGAAGGTGTACACAGCCAGGACGCCGTTCAGGAATAAGGCGGCAAAATATGCAGCAGGCGTTCAGAAAAACAATGCGTTTCCTGTCAAATACCAGTCAAACGCTAATACACACCTGCCGAAACTGAAACCGAAGTCGCAGGTATTCAAGCTGTCCAAGATCCTGTCCGTGAAGAACCCGCCCGTACCGAAACACGTGTTATTCAAATGCAACAAGTGCCAAATACATTTCGTTACATGTTCGAAGGCGTACGAGCACTCCAAACGGTGCGTTCTGGCGAAAGGCGATTGGAAGTGCAACAAGTGCAGACACTCGTTCACGCAGGTCGAGAGGTTTATCCATACACTGCAGCACAGCGTGTCTGACAAGTTCAAAGTGCATATCGTCAATGACAAAATTGTCTCCAGAGTGCTGTGTCGGTGTCCGAAATGCGAGTTGCATTTCGACGAGACCTGTTTCTGGCAACACGTGTCGACGGGCTGCGAGTCGCCGACCGGCATGGACTGTAGCAAGTGCCACCTGAAGATAGACAAAGAATCGAGCCTGAAGCACAGGAGGAGCCACAATATGCACAACTATACGCGCTCCGATTACATCGTGATCGAATTCGCGGAAGCGACCCCGGCCGATGAATCGTCCAGCGAAGCCACCGTCGAATCGAGATGCAACTCGAAAATTCTTTTCTTCTGCAATAATTGTAAAGCTCACCTGTGCAGAGTCAAGGATAATAATCTACACATATCCGGCAAATGTCGGCGATTGGACAAAAGATACTGTCTGCTGTGCGGTTTGCTGTTCACCAGCAAAACTATCAAGAGGCACTCGGTTATCGCACACCAGCAGCAGAATCTGAAGTTGGGCGACTTCACGTTCGTCAGGATCCAGGACAACGCGCAAATAGCACCGCCAATGCCCGACTTTTTCCAGTGCGATAAATGTAGCGTTCGATTCAGCACACTCGGCACATTAAAAGGGCACAATTGCAGGACCCACAGTGCGAGACAATGTTTGACATGTCTAGAAAAGTACGACGATGTGACGTACAATTTACATTTGAACTTCCATCAGTACGATGGCCGTTTGGAAGAGGAGGTGAGCAATTCGACCGAGGAATGCTACAAATTGTACTCGTGTACGAGTTGTAAATACGGCTTCTACACTTACGACAGCCTGGTCGAGCACTGCCAGGAGCACTACACCGACACGGAAACGTTGACCGGCACCTATTGCAAATTTTGCAAACTCAGCTACGCGGACCCCCAGCACAAAGGTGTGCACTCGCGTCGCAAGTGTCACAAAATATTAAAGTTCAATCACGAAAGTCTATTGAGCGACGATTGGTTGATCGGTTTCGGTACCTTGTCCAAACGTGAAATAGATCAAATATTGGGCAAGAGCGTGTACGGTGTTTTGAGGAACGTCCGACTGCGGGTGTTGTCTTACGGTCCGCGTGACAGGAGTTTGTACAGATGCGTCCAGTGTGACCTGTGCTTCGAGCCGGAGAGTATAGTCGAGCACACGAGGGCAGCGTGCACTAGCACCTCGGAGCACAAGTGCGGAAGTTGCGAGGCCACATACAAGACTAAAGGCTCCTTACACAAACATACAAAACTGCATGTTGTATACGGGGACGACATAAAGTTCACGCTGATAACCTTCAACGACGCCCGAGACAAAGATCTGAACGAAGCGCTGAGGACGGGCAGGAAGAAGGAGTCGTTGAAGTTCAGGAAGTGTCAGCAATGCGAGTTGCTCATTAAAAAAAACGAATACCAGGCGCACGTAGAAGAGCACAACGAAAGCAACAGCGATGATGTAGTTGACAAAGACAATACGAAAAAGTGGTTTAGGATTGTCACACCGGAGGATATCAAGAGGAAAATGTACACAGTATACCAGTGCAAGGGTTGCAAGTCGACTATTATGAACAGGGTGAATATAATACGTCACAACTGCGCACCGCCGAACAGCACGGAGAAGTGCAACAAGTGCTCGCTGTGGTTCCGCATCTGCTCCGCCAAAAGACACGTCTACGTCCACACCGCGCTCCCCAAGTTCGTCACGAGCAACATCACTGTGCTGGAGTTCGAGCTGCACAACACGGGCGCGCCTGTTGGCAAGAAGCGCAGGCGGTACTCCTCGGACGACGACGCGTCTGTCGTGTCCCGGGCCGTGTCTCGCACGGTGCAAAAGGCTTACGGCACCAGAGTGAACCGTGTTGAAAAGGTCTTCAGCGACTACGCGATGGGGAGCGAGGACAGTCATGACAACACGGAGTATACGCCGGAAGTGAAGGAAGAATTGGACGAGTGTGAATCGTTGCCGGAGATAAGTAAATGGGTAATGGACAAGAAGTACAAATTGTACCAGTGCAAGAAGTGCTACTTGTGTTTTGTGCTCAAAAAAGTATTGTTAATGCACCAGCTGACATGCGAGGTCGACGACTCGTCTGTAGCGGCATTCGTTTGCAATCAGTGCGACCTAATTATTCATCCGTCGCTGACGTCATTCCACGCGGAGTTGCACGATTACGTCAACAAAAATACGGTAACCCGTTTTTATTACTTGATCCAAGTGGCCACGAACGGCGTAGACGACTTTAAAGAGAGGAATTGGTTGTACAAATGCAAAGCTTGCGACGTCTATTACATAACGTATAGGGCTTTGGAGTATCACTTTTCTAATAACCACAAATCGGTACACTCTTACATAGATTGTGACCACTGTCATCTAAAATTCACATTGCACTCACGCACGAAACACGTGAAACTTCATCATTATAAAGGTAATCGAATGCAAAATAATCTCAATGTTGAAATTGCTGAGGAAGGATTAATTAAAATGGGTGAGTTTAGTGTTACTCCCTTTGGAATGGGTCATGCTAGCGATGTTAATACAACCATGGTAGACCCTAAGGGTATTGACGATAACGAAGAATTGAATTCCACGGATAAAGATGATAAAATTTGTAAAGTGGCTGATAAAACTATTGCCAATTGCAACGATGAAAATGACGTTGAAATTGATGTAGAAACAGAAGCAAGGGGAGACTTGAATGCTAGTGGAAATGAGTCTTCGAAAATGGTATATATAGACTTTAAACGCAACGGAAGCGCTGTGGACAAAAACTTGTACAAGTGTACAGTGTGTTCAGTTCATTACATAAACAAGCATACGTTAGACTGTCACGTTAAATTAGACAATCACCTTGTTAGCACTGGCACCTGTAATCAATGCGGTTTGATATTTGGCAGTCGGACGTTAGAGAAACACAAGTTGATACAGCATCACAAGTTAAAGCTTACCCGCGACGACTTCATCATAAACACTGTAACGGGTGAAATGGTGAAGATCGATCCGTTTTGTGTTCCGAAAACGGAGACGTGCGGTCGTGCGAACACAAGTGACGGTGAGTGTAGTGATGTACACAACGATAATGAGGAAGCAAGTGTGGGCGGTGCGTTAGGGGTGTCCCAACCTGTGAAGACATACGCGCCCTCTGTCCTAGGTCACAGCGTGTACAAGTGTGTCGAATGTTCCATACATTACCTTAATAAAGGCAACTTGCTGACGCATGTAGTTAGTAGAAAACATGCTCCGTCTGAGACTTCGGATTGTGACATATGCGGATTGAAATTTGACAGCGCCGCCTTGGCAAATCATAAGAGTGTGCAACACGATAAACTAAAATTGACCCTAAAAGATTTAGTGATCACTGATTATCTCGGATCGAGAGTTCACGACGGAGAAATAAACGCAGCAGATGCCAAGTGCGCTTCGTCGAGTGCTGCGGAAGCATTAACCTATAAGAAAGACAAAGTTGTAAAGAAGGACAGGTTGAAAATCAAATTGTATAAATGCAATGATTGTGGAGTTTGTATTCAGAGAACTCAAAAGAATCTTCACGTGTGCTGTTCGGATGTTCAAAAGTCATGTTGCATACAATGTTCGCTATTCTTTAGGAGAGCCGACGTGCCAAAACATAGGCGCTTGCATGCCAAGCACCGCGGATTATCCAGGATAAACTTTTCGCTTGCCACATTCGGACGTCGTAGGGTCAGAAATCATAATATCTACAAGTGCGTTAGCTGTTCGACTCATTTCCTGAGCTTACAAACATTGGAATGGCATATGGAGACGAGGAACCATAGGACTAAAAGAGATAAGTGTAGTGTGTGCGGTTTATACTTTGGGAAATTCTCTCTCGCCCTTCACATGTACCTGCACCATATGAAGATGAAATTGACAATTGAACAGTACAATATCGTTTGTGTGGATATAGGCAAAAGTGTAGAAGACGCAAAGGAATCAGCTATTATAAATGTCCCCAACAGTGAACCTGAGCCGGTTAATTCGGAGCCGTATTCAAAAAATATTGTGCTTTTCAAGTGCTTCGAGTGCGATGTGTATTTCCTGAGCCAGCAATCTTATTATGAGCATGTGTATAAACACACCAATTTGGACCCAACCGAATTTATAGCTTGCAAAATGTGTGACTTGCAATTTCTGACTAACGCCCTAGGAGAGCATATGAAAGGCCATAGAGATAAATCGTTTAGTTTGGATAGGGTGTTAATAGAGGGCTATCGGCCCAATAGTTTAAAATCACCAAAGGTCGAGAGATTTTTGGCTGTCGATGGACTAAATTCCAAGCTGGTGAGCACGACGACACCGTTCGACGAGGAAGTGAATGTCTCCAAGAGATCTGAGGAGCAGTTGAGTACCATTGACTCCACTAGCGACGAGTTACCGCGAAAGTCCCAAAATTCTCCCGTCGCTAATAAGTCATAGCGGAAAAACAGTTATTATGGCAACATATACAGGGTGAGAATCTTGAGCATAAAGTACGATGAACAAAATTTGAAAAATTCTAGTTGTAACTGTGAAGTTGTAGCTATATCGAAAGGTCGTTTTATGTCCTTGGGAAAGCTTTGAAAGCTTTAGCATGCTGTCAAATCGGCGTTAAATACAATCAACACCGAATAGTGTCCTTTGATTTAAAATTGACAATATTAAATCTTCTCACTTAAAGTTTCCACCCTGTGTATTGTATGGTAATATGTACGCATGACTTATTAAATAGGTCTAACTTAATTTTCATGACAATCTTACTTGACTCATCTGGTGAACGTACTAAAGTTCAAACGAGCCAAACAAAAGAGCGAAAAGTATTGTTAATTTAAGCTTTCGGCTACTTTAGTTGTAAGTTCATATTATTTAGTCCACTTGACTGGCTCATACATCTATCTTGGCTAGTGACGTTCGTTAATGTGAGCTAATTAAGCTAGTTAAGTTGACGTATAATTTAACTGATAAAACGTATCGGAAACGATTATAATTGTTAACTGTACAATATCTAAGGTGTAAATCAAAATAATATTGGTACACCGGTACCTAAATTCAAACAGGTTTATTTTGAAGATAGTGTGACATGTAAGTACTCATGTGACAAGTCTGAACAGCAACTGAGTCTTTGATGGCAAATTACTATAGACAAGCAAACCGTTCTGACGGTTGTCTAATATTTCATGACTACCTGGACGTCTCCGCGACACCGCTCATGGGCAGTGACTGGTACGTCAGTTCGTATGCAAAGATATTAATTGAAACGTAGTGTTGGTCCATGTTCATGACCAACTGAACATGGACCAACCATGTTCAGTTGCTCTTTGCCTTGATTCGTTGTCCAGTGGGTTTAGGAATATATACTTGCTTCTTTTCGTTAGGCGGGTCCACGCAGATCAAGCGGCCTCGCGGCGCGTTTGACGCGAAACCGCTCGCTCGTGCGGCCCTGCCTATTCACTACAGTGGTCCGAGCAATATATTGTACTAATAATTTATTGACAACGCCCCCACGCACGAAAGTCCTGTTCTGGTACTTATTTTTATTTAGTTTTACGATTAGGTAATCCAATTGCAAGTATGCTTTTTGCTATGCTAATTTAATGGTGATGTTGTATCGACGAGAGTTACGGTAGCTGTGATGATAAATAACACGAGGTAATATGCTATTGGAACTGGGCTCATGAAAATAGTTTTTTGTAACTGTGTAATGTTACATGTGTTAAACTTGTATTTTAATTTTGTTAGGTTATATTTATGTGATAGTTCGTAACCGTATCAAATCCATAGAAGTACAAAGTGACACTTGCTGAGTTTCTGCAACTCGTCAGGGATACGGCGTTATTAATTCTGACAAATTTCTTTAATGCAATCAGAATGGTATGTATTAATTGAATTGTATATTTATTATTTTTAAGTTTTAGAGACCTAAGCATCTCAGATTCTGATGGCATGGATTATAAATATTTAATGTGTTATCTCCAATAAAAATAAATGTTGAGCCTTTTTGTTCCTTGACATCTTGGCGATCGGATTTGTATTTGTTAGGTAAAGGGAGTTTCGAAAGCAGGTGGGAAATGTTTATATAAAATAATTTACTTGTAAACTGAGAAAGCATTTAGTAGATTTAAAAGAATTAGGGCCGATGACAGTCTACCACCGTTGCAAAACGTATTTCTAAGTGTGGAGAAAAGGTCCACATGTTAATTTTTATACTCCAAAATAGTAAATAATCGTTACATGTACCTCATAGATGTAAATATAGACTAATGAATGTAGTATTAAGGACACTTGATTATTGTATAGCTGTACTGAAGTATATTTTAAAACAATTTGACAGAAATGTCAAAATGAAATTTTGCCGCGCTCAAGAGTGCGAGTCTGTCTTTTGAAGTTATTTATATCTCTGGCGCCAACGAAACATTTTTTTTCTTAATGTCACGAGATTGCAGCTTTATTGTAAATGGTGAATCAGTGAATAAGCTACAACATAGATAGAATTCAATTTCTCTCCGTCGGGCCAATTTTGAATCTTTGGCAAGATTATTTCCTCTATACGTATTCATATTTATTCCCTTAATGGTTCTTAACGCCGTTGTACGTGGTGAAACCACTGTTTACAATTTGTAGACTTGCGCTCTATTTCCCAGTCGGTTTTTATCATTACAAAAATGTATAAAATATTGTCTGAAATGTCTAAATATTCTATTCACATTTGAGAACTAAATCTTATTTTGTCAAACAATAAAAATTTCGGACAGTATTCAATTTAGATGAGATTATTGTCTATTTTATTATTTTGAATCTTAACAACGATATTGTTTTTGTGAAATCATGTCTATTTTTACTGCGCAATTATCATACCTAAATATATTTTACAAGGAAAATATCAACGTAGTTCCAACTCAGTAAATAAATAATTACAGATCTTCCAATTTAAAATGAACGCACCTCCATAATTGTTCTTTTTTCAATGTGTGAACGAAAGAAAATATTGCGATAAATTAAATGCATGCGTGCGGCGATTTTACTGCAAACTTGAACTCGCCTTCGCATTGACAATTCAACTAATCACGCGATTATTGCATCGATTAAGTTACAGTGGCGATGACAGCGCCATTTGTATGAAACGACACGTCCCCTCTGTGTGACGGTTGAGTCTGTTATGCACTAGTTGGTCAACAGATCTGGTCATCAAAACAAATTGATTATGTTTATAATCGTTTACAGGTGAACCCAATAACAAATATCCGAGACATTGGTCATCTAATTTGTAAGTGTTCGTAAACACACTGGAGGGGTGTTCAGTTTTAAACTAGGCGGTCTATACCAGTGTTACCATATCTTTTATTTTTTTATCTGTTTTTGTTTAAGCTTAACTACTTGTGTTTGCTATTACAGACAGCTTCATTTTTATGATAAAATAAAAATGAAAGAAACTTTTAATGTAAAGGTGTGTTTTATTTAATCTGTACCCTTATATCATACTTCGCAAGTTTGCTGTGCGGCTAGCATGTTCATATGCATTACTGAGATAACCCCACTAACGCCAGAATGTTATACACCTTAGGCATTTAAATCTCTATTAAACGGCTAGGACGTCCAAATGTGTTATTTCCTAGTCGACATCCGCACCTACATAATGCTACTTTGATTTAATTTGCTTTGATTTAATTACATGCTAATTTGATTTAATTTGCTTTAATTTTATTTAATTTGTATTAATTTGATTTAATTTAATTTGATTTGTTTTAATTTGATCGAATTTAATTTAATTTAATTTTCATAATGTCTTACT